>VMDO01008034.1:48193-86975 GCA_007922755.1 Pedetes capensis | reverse complement strand
GGTATCCCATCAATTCCTGGAGGCTTGTGTTTCACCAGTTCTTTCAAGGCAGCTTCCACTTCGTCCTTCAACACCATTGGTTCCTCTTCATATGCAACCTCTTGGAATGGTTGGTCATCTACCAATTCTTTCTTGTATAATGACTCTGTGTATTCTTCCCATCTTCTTTTGATGTTTCCTGCATCATTTAATATTTTCCATGTAGACTCTTTCACTACTGCCACTTGAGGCTTGAATTTTTTCTTCACTTCCTTAAGCTTGAGAAACACAGAGCGTGTTCTTCCCTTTTGGTTTTCTGCCTCCAGCTCCTTGCACATGTCATTATAATATTTGTTTTTGTCTTCTTGAGCTGCCTTCTGAAATCTTCTGTTTAGTTCCTTAACTTCATCATGTCTTCCTTTTACTTTAGCTGCTTGACATTCCAGGGCAAGTTCTACTGTCTCTTTTGACATGTAATTTGGTCTTTTTTTTTTTTTTTCTTGTCTTTTAAAGAACTTTTTGCTCCCTTCTTGGGATTTAGCTTAGTTGGTTGAGCACTGCGCTGTAGTGTCTGAGGTCCTGAGTTCAATTCCCAGCACCACAAAAATGGGAGAAGGACCTGGCAATCCACTCCAAAGGCAATCCCCAAACAGTCAGCCATTGAAAACTGTATGAGGGTTGCTATGAGTCGGATACCGACTTGATGGCACACAACAAACAATTAAAGACATAGAGCAGATATAACTTTTGTCTCTCTAACCAGTGTCTTTGTAACCCCAACTGTCCAATGACAGGCCCATGAAACCCCCTTGTACATTTTTCTGGTGTTGTAATGAGAGGTGAGAGCATAAAGCAAAGTTCTTTTATTAAATTAAAACATAGTCCTCTGCTGGGCACCATGGCGCATGCCTATAGTCTCAGCGACTTGGAGGTGGAGGCAGGAGGATCACAAGTTCAAGATCAGAGGCATTCTATATAATTTAGCAAGACCCAGTCTCAAAAATAAAAAAAAGTAAAAAAATGGGCTGAGGGTGCATCTCAGTGGTACAGCACTTGTAAAGCATGCAATTTGAGGCCCTGCTTTCAACTCCCAGTACCAAAAAAAAAAAAAAAAAAAAAATACACACACACACACACACACACACATATTCTCCTACCATAATATTTGCCCTTTTAAAGTACATAGTTGAATAGTTTTAGTATAACCAAAGAGTTGTACAACTATCACCATACTATCCAGAACACTTCCATAACTCTAAAAAGAACCCGCACCCAGTTCCCACTCACTCTGCCTCCTCTTCCACCTAAGCCCATGGCAGCCTCTAACCTGTGTTCTATTTCTGTCAATTTGCCTCTTCTGGATTTTCCTGTAAATGAAATCTTGTGGTATGTGGCTTTTTGTGCCTGGTTTCTTTCATTTCACAAATGTTTTTCAAAGTTTAATCATGTTGTACCATGTTATCAGTACTTCATTTCTTTTTATGGCAAAATAATATCCCATTGTATGGACCTACCACAGGTTGTTAATCCATTCATAGTTAACAGACATTTGGATTGCTTCACTTTTTGTCTACTGTGAATAAGGTTGCTATGGACATTTATGTACAAGTTTTTCTGTTGATACGTTTTTGGTTCTCTTGTATATATACCTTGGGGTGGAATTGGTGGACCATGTAATGGTAACTCTGGGATTAGTGTTTTGAGAATGGGCCAACAGTTTTGCAAAGTGGCTGCACTATTTTATATTCTCATCAGCAATATGCAGTAGTTCCAATTTCTGCACATCCTCAGCAGCACATTTTACTGTCTGTTTTCCTTCTTCTTCTTCTTCTTCTTTTCTTTTCTTTTCTTTTCTTTTCTTTTTTTTTTTTTTTTTTTTTTTTTTTTTTTTTTTTTTTTTTTTTTTTTTTTTTTTTTTTTTTTTTTTTTTTTTTTTTTTTTTTACAGCTACTCTAGTGGGCATGGAAGAGAGTGCTATTGGGTTTTCTCTTGGATTTCCCTAATGACTAGTGATAGCCCACATCTTTTTGTATGCTTATTGGTCATTCATAAATCTTCTTTGAAGCAGTGTCTATTCAGATCATTTCTCCCTTTTAAACTAGGTTGTCTTATTGAGCTAAAAAGGGTTCTTCCTATGTTTTTGATACAAATCTCTTACCAGTTATATTATTTGTGAATGCTCTCTCCTGTTTCATGGGTGGTCTGTCTGCCTCCTGGATGGTGTTCCATGCTGTGTGCTGACTCTGATGAGTTCCAGTTCATCCAGTTTTCCTTTATCCTCTGTGCTGCGCCGTCATCGCTAAGAAGCCATTGCCTAATGCAAAATCACAAAAATTTACTCCTATATTTTCTTCTAGGCATGTTGTATATTTATCTTGTAAACTTAGGACTTCTGTGCATTTTGGGTTAATTTTTGCATGGGGTGTGAGATGGATACCCACCTTCATTCTTTTGCATGTTTGCATGTGGATATCCTCTTGTACCAGCACCATTTCATAAACACTGCTGTTTTTCCCCTGTTACTTTCAACAGCTTTCAACAGCACGCTTGTTGAAAGTCAAATGACTATAAACAAGAGGGTTTATTTCTGGATTCTCAGTTGTATTCCATTGATCTATATAACATACATTCTAGAGGGCTACAAGATCACATGTGGATTGGAATCACTCGTCGATTGGATTTGCACATGAATGGCCTAGAATCCACTTGGCACAGGATTCTAATCCAAATCTGATTTTGTAGCCCTCTAAAACTGTTAAAAGGGTATGGATTATCTTCAACAATATAATAGTATGCTTGTTGTTGTTAGGTTCCGTCAAGTCATGTCCTACTCATAGCAACCTGTATAGGGTTTTCAATGGTTGATTGTGTCGGGATTGTCTCAGGAGTGGATTGCCACAACCTTCTCCCATTTTTGCTGTGTTGAGAATCAAACCCAGGACCTCAGAAACTGCAGAGCAGTGCCCTACCAACTAAGCTACGTCCCAGCCCACACAGTATGCTACTGTATAGTTTAAAATCTTTTAATAAAAACAAACAGTGGGCACATTAATTTAGCCACTTCACTAAATACATATGGAAAATTGTTGTTAGGTGTCGAGTCAGGTCTGACTCATAGCAACCCCATGAACAACAGAAGGAAACACTCCCCAACATTGTGCCATGCCCAATACTATGTCAGTGCTTCTGTGCTATTCATAGGGTTTTTCAATGGCTGTTTGTTTTGGGATTGTATCGAGAGTGGGCTGACAGGTCCTTCACCCATTTTCACAGTGCTGGGGATTGAACCTAGGGCCTCAGAGAGTGCAGAGCAGCACTCTACCAACTGAGCTAAAACCCAGCCCATGTGGAAAATAAGAGAATGGAAAAGTATCTATAATCCTGTCACTATTAACATTTTTCTGCATTTCCCTTGAGCAAGAGTTAGAACATTTAATTCCTTTACAATTGCTATTCTTGCCTGTTTTGTTGGCCCCCTCAGCTCCTGTTGCTCATTTCTTTTCCCATGCACTGGGGAAGACACAATGAGCCATGCAAAGTGGCCAACCCCTGAAGTCACATGTCTCACAAACATGCCACACACAAAGGAAGGGGTAAAGAATAAACTTGCTTTTGATACTTTGTATTTTGTTTTTCTTTTTTTCCACCATAAGCTACTAATTTACTGTGTGCATTACTGAGACTCTACAATACCTGGGTGCTTTAGTCTGTCCCTTGATACACATTTGGAGGTATTTTCATTAGCCCTTAGACTCATAAGTTGCTTAAATTTAAGGATAACAAATGAGAACATTCTGAACAAAACATAAATGTTTTTGAACCCAGCTTCCAACTGATTTCTTTGCTCCTCAAAGCCTTTTTAGACCTGAAATATGTATTTAAAGCATATTTCTACTTGTTGTTTTTAATCTTTCAGATGCCTACACTCTAATGCCTATATCTTGAACTTTTAGAAGTCCCTGTGGCCATATAAGCAGATCATTTGGGAACTAAGCAGAGAATCCATGTTTTCAGAGAGCTGAGAGGTTTTTTCAGAAAACTGAAAGAGGTCTACAGAATGAAAACCTTAGAAGGAAGGCTGTGTCCTACATAAGAGCTTCACATAATGTAATTTTTTAAAAAATTTTATCCTATGGTTGAGTATCCCATTCTACGTTTTAACTTAACTGATTTTGACATGACTTGGCTCATTATCAGACAATATTGTTTGGTGCCATCAATTCAGGTCCGACTCACAGCAACCCTATGTACAACAGCACGAAACACTCCTCGACACTGTGCCATGCCTAGCACTATTATCAGTGCTGCTCTGCTAATCATAGGGGTTTTCAATGGCCGACTGGGCAGTGGGCTATTGAGTCCCTCTCCCAAGCCTACAGCACCCAGTATTCCCAGGGAGTCTGCCATCCCAGGACTATCCAGGCCCTACCCTGCTTGTTGTTGTTAGGTGCCATTGAGTTGGGTCCTGCCCATGGTGACTCTCAAAGGGTTTTTAATGGCTGATTGTTCTTCAGGATTGCTTCAAGAGTGGATCAACACATCCTTCTTCCTTTTTTTGTGGTGCTGGGGATTGAACCTGCGTCCTTAGAGAGTGCAGAGCAGTACCCTACCAACTGAGCTAAACCTCAGTGTGTCTACCCTGCTTAGCTTCCAAAATCTGATGATATCAGACACTAGGGTGGTACAGCTGTAGTCCCATAAGACAATGTAGTACTGCTATTAAAAATGAAAAGCCTTATTTAAAGTGAATACCTATATCATTTTGCCCTCTCAGACATATTGTGGGGTGCACTCCTCGCCACTCCAGCCTGGATGTTCGGATATCTACACACAACTCACTTGGGACTCTCGGGTGAGGGGCACAGACTCCTACAACCCTCTGGAAAGCCGCAAGAGGGGAGAAAGGAAAAGCCTCGGGTGCTTTTGCCTTGTGGGGACTAAAAGCTCTTTATTGCCTCTCAGAACCCAAACAAGTGCACAGCTATAACAAGTGTTAGCAGCCTAAGTGCTGCAGCTTTATTGCAGCCTCAGGGGCAGTGGCAGCTGTTCTGCTTCCAGCGCTGGGACCAGAGACTCTCCTCAACTTCGGCCTCTTGGCACTGGGTCCAAGAGGCTTTCTTCAGCTTGCTTGTAGTCAGTCTTTCCTTGAGAGTGACATCTAGTTGTCCTGATCTCAGTGGTCGAGAGGAGAGACCACTGAGCTTCTGTGTTGCTGGTCAAATCCAGAGAGAGAGAGTTCTTTCTTCATTGGTGGTGAGAGAGAGAGAGAGAAAGAGAGAGAGAGAGTGAGAGCGCAAGAGCTACTGCAGTGCAGCTCCTTATGTAGATGGCTCTAGCCAATTGATGTCGAGTCCTTTGTTTGCTAATTGTTCTATCAGGTTCAAGGGATTTATGAAGGGTTTTGGAAAAGTGTCCAATCGTGGTACTTTCACTTTCCCTAGATTTCTAATTTACAAACCAGATCTTCAAAAGCCGTTTTCTCAGTTTTGGGGTTTTTGTCAATTTCCTCCCAATTCCTCCCTATAACTTACCACATCTATACAAAGATGTTGATTCTTTTGTCTCAAATCCGATTCTTTCTGCTCTGTCGTGCTGTCCTTTCTCCTCCCTTTTGCAATCTGCCCCAGAAGACTTCACGTGTACTTGCACCGCTCACCAGTTGCTCACTCTGTAGGGTTACCTGACCAGATCGGGTGCCTGTTTCTGCTCTGCGTGGGCCCTCTGAAAGGCTGCTTCTTCCCCCTGCAGCTCACAGCACCCTCTTGACATTCTTCAGAGCCCTGGTAGTCTGACTTCTGCTTGCTTCTGCATTTCCTATGTCCCCTCTGGTGCATCCTCACCTTGGAAGCAGGGATCTTACCTGTCTCTCCCCCAAGGCTCCAGTGCCTGGAGTGCAGCCTGCTCCATGTTGTTCCGCAAACCTATGTCCAGTGAAAGATCCAACAGTGTACCAAGGATCACAGCCCTGGGGCCCCCGAGGAGCTGCATGCTTGCTTGGGTTTTAATGAATGTGTTTCCATGGAGTGGCTTCCAGGGAGCTGACTCTGGCAGCTTCGCCATTTGAGTGCAGTAAAGAAGATGCTTGCTTTAGGTTTGATTTTGTTTTATGCTGGGTTTTAAACCTCAGCAAAGCAATGGCCAGACACTTTCCTTCATCCCCTATAGCCTGCGATATTCGACATTGACTGCTGTGGGAAAATTGTCTTTTCTGGATGAGGCTCCTTACTGTGTCTGACTCTGCCCGTCCTTCTGATCCTATCGCTGAGTAATTTATGCAGAACTCTGTTCTCTGAATGGCAAAGTAAGGTTGCACTCTGAGCAGCAGGTCCTGCCTCCAGCCCCGCTCTCAGCCTCAGTGCACCTGGACTGTCCTTGGGGACCTTCCTTCAGGTCCTCAGTGCACTCCTGTCCCTAGGAGGGTCCATGACCTTCAGGCCAGGGAAACTCAACTATATGGTTTGTGGCTGGTCCCAACCACAGTCTAAAATCTCCTTAATGACAGAAAATGCTTTTTTTTTTTTTTTTTTTTTTTACTACTCTCTTCTCTAATACCTGATAAAATTACTATTTAGTAAAAGTTGAATTAATTATTTTTTTCTTGCTTTACAATGGTAATAACTCTGATTCATGCATCCATTTTTCAGCAGCAATAATATATGACTGTGCCTGTAATATTAAATACATTTCTACAACATTCAAATACAGACACATTGGTAGCTGAGTGAGAAAAATGGTATATTAAGAAAGAGAGAGGGACAGCAGGCAAGAGAACCTGCAGAAGTTAAGTTCCTTAACCTTCAGTTATAGGCCTGTCAGTTATTTCTGGGGTAGACCATTTGATTTTTTAAAGTTATTGTTGTAGTGATTGTCATGGCTCAAATATAAAGTATCCCCCAAAGGGCAAACTGGCAAAAACCCCAAACTTTAACTTTTGGTCCTCATCTTGTGGCACTGTCCTGGGAGGTCTTGGAACTTGGGAGGCAGGTCTTAGCTTTGCAGAAGTGATGTCACAGGGGGTGAGCCTTTGGTGGGCCCAGATCTCTCTCTGCTTACTGCTTTAGAAGATATAAGGTCTTTTGCCATGGGCCCTACTGCCTGACAGTGCCACGCCTGTCCCACCACCATTCTAGACTGATTCTTCTGTGAGCCCCCAATAAATATCTCTTATCCCTAAGTTTGTTTGGGTTGGCTTCTGTGCTACAGCTATGACAGGTGACTAATATAGAAAATTGGTACCAGGACAGTGGGGGTAATTTCTGGGAAGAAAGCTAACCATGGAGTTCATAGGCCTTTGGTACTTGTTTGTGGGAGTGTGGAAGAGTTTGGAGATGTGAGCAAGAGAAGCCCTGGAGGGTTTGAGGGGTGGTTCTGCTGAGAGTAACAAAGACTTGAATACAACTGCTGGTAGAAATGTAGAGGGAGCTCACAATGTTTTAAAGGAGAATGAGGACTCTACTGGACATTGGACTAAAGGTGATCTGTTTTATATTCTAGCAAAGAGTGTGTTTGCATTTTGTCCAGGTCCTAAAAATTTGAGGCTGAATTTAAAAGTTATGAACTAATTAAGTTGGCAGAAGAAATATCATGAGGGTGATGAGATGTAGGGGGCATGGATTGGTTGCTGCTGGCTGCATTCAGTAAGATTTATGGAAAAATAGAGCAAAATGCACAGACAAAAGGTCTGAAAAATATGCTGTGTACAAGAGAAAAAGCTGCAGCTTGTCTAAGGTTACACAGACAGGGCCAGTTAAGGCCAGGAAGCCTTCATTGTTAAAGAAATAAGCCACAGTGAAGGAAAATCTCAACATTTTTTTCTGGAACAAAAGAAATATCCTCAAGGCCTGAAAGAGTTGGCCAGACTCATCTTGCCTAAGACTCCAGGACATGAAAAGCTGTCTCCCAGCACTTGAGAAAAGTGTTGACCCAGGGAAATGATTTCTTGCCCTGGGCATGCAGAGTCCACTGCTGCAGCAGTGGCTCAAAGTGGTGAAGCTACCTCTTGAGCCAGCAGCAAAACTTGGTGGCATCCACATGGTGCTGGTTTTGCAGGCATACAGAATACAAGAGTTAAGGGGTTAGGGAAGCTACCACCAAGGTTCCAGAAGAGCCTGTAAGGCCAGGCAGTGTGTCCCAGGGTCAAGTGCTCTGTGTAGAGCCACTGCAAGGGCTGATGTATGAAGCTTTGTGAGTAGAGTCTAAGAAGCAATTGAGACCCCAGAATTCTAGAGATGCCAGCACCATAAAGCATATGCCAAGGGGAGCTGCTGGCATGAAGTGGAGACTGTTTGCAACAAGACCAGAGGGGTGGGGCTGCCCAAGCCTGTTTGAGCCCACGTGGTGCTAAATGCCAGATGATGTTACATGTGCCAGATGCAAGACATATACCAACAGTTTGTCTGTCTAGCAGGTTATCAGTCTTCCTATAGACCCATCTTTCCTTTCTTTGCCCCCATTCTTCTATTTTAAAGTGAGAATGCTTATTCTGTGACATTCTATATTGAAATTATGTAACCTGTTTTTGTTTTCCAAGGGCCCACAGCTAAGCTTTCCTTGAATCTCAGTGGAGTCTTTGGACTTGGATTTTTGAACACAGTTGAGACTGTTAAGGTTGTGGGGACTATTGAGGTTGGACTAAATGCATTTTTGCATTATCAGGTGGCCATAGACATTTGGGGGCCAGAAGCAGAGAGTCATGGTTTGAGTATGAAGTGTCCCCACAAAGATCATGTATTTTAATGTTTGGTCCGCAGCTGGTGGCACTATTTGTGGAGGTCATGGAACTGGGGAGGCAAGTCTTAGTTTTGTAGAAGTGATGTCACTAGAGGTGGGTCTTTGGAGGCTTTTACTCCAGACCTGTGGCCCACCTGTCTCTCTGCTTTCTGTTTGAAAAGATGTCATGTTGTTCGTCATGGGCCCTCCCACCTGCCACTGCCATGCCTCCCTGGCCTCCATTATGGACTGATTCCTCTAATTATGCACCCCCAATAAATATCTCTTCCTCCTAAGTTTGTTTGGGTTGATTTTTCTGCTGCTGTGATGACAGCTGACTCATATAGTGATTATATTAGTTTATACCATCCAATCATTGAACTTTGCTGGCTTTTTGGAAAGTAAATGTGAAAAGATAGAATGATGATTATGTTTACATTTCATTTCATCATTTTGTTTTCCTCTTGCCCTATAAAGTGTGTCCACAATGTTATAGTTAAGGATCTTAAAGGACAAATCTAATAGAGAGTTGTACAAAATTTTGTCATTTGCTTCACTTAAAAGAAAAAAAGTTTGCCATTACTGTACTAAAAAACATTGGCATCTTACTTAAGAGGTAGCTGTTTTCCTGCTTTTCCTCCTTTTAATTATATAAAATATGCTGAGTGGGATGTAATAACATGATTTTAAACTGAGAATTAGTGTGTGGAATGCACTTGGTAGTGAACTTTAGCAGTATCAGTGGCATAACTTTGTCAGTAGAATACTGAGTATAATCTAAATTTCAGTGTAAAAATAAACAGTACCAGGTAGTCGATGAATTATATAGTGTCTTTGGTAAAATATAATCAGTTATATCAAATTTTCCAAATAAAAATAAAACAAGTAGTTCATTTAAAAGTCATAGGACCTGGAAGCATAGTATATGGGTATGTATATTTGTATATACATTATGTTATGAATACATTTATCATTAAAAAGGATAATACTTATCATCATAAACCCCAAAGAAAAGCTCTTTAGACATTTCTTCTGGATATTATCTTCATACCAAAATAATGTGCTTATTCTGCTATGTAGTGCTGTGTCCAGCTTGGACACTGTCTTTTGATGTCTTGTTTAGATGGATAGGGATTTTTCTGTCTCCCTTCTGATACATTACATCTTTGCTTTAATTAACTCAGGCATCCATGTTAGCTTCTTCAAAATTGTATAAATAATGTTCATTGTAGAACCAGGAAGTATATTATGATTATTTTTCCTTTCTTGTTCAGATACCAGCTTTTCCTTAGTTTCTTATTTATTTATTTATTTATTTATTTATTTATTTATTTATCAACCAGTCAGTTCTGAGGATGGAATACAAGGCCTTGAGCCTGCTAGGCAAGTACTTCATTCCCAGCCTTTGGTCTTTAAGATAGGATCTCACTATATAGCCCGGGTTGGCCTGGAACTTGTGATCTTCTTGCCTCAGCTTCTCCAGTGCTGGGATTACAGGAAGAGTCACCATGCTGGCTCTCGTAGTTTCTAATTGCCTTTCTTTATGTCTCTTGCACTAACTGAATCCCATATATATTAAACAGTCTCTATATGGTCCATTACAATAAATGTTTTCTTGAATCTCACATCCTCCTTCTCCTTCCTTCTGAAACCTCTCCCCTCACCATCCCATCTACATTGATTGTTCTGCAGCCCTTTGCCTCCCCTGTGAGCCACAGCCTACTGCAGAATTTTTTTCTTTGAAGCTTTCCAAGAGGACAGTGGTTTCTGATTCCTCATCTTTGTTGTTCTGTTTCCTCACTCCTATTAGTCAAGTACACACATTAGTAAATTCTTACAAAATGTTACATGAGCAGTATGTTTCAGATACATTGTTGTTGTTGTTAGGTGCCCGGCAGTTGAGTCCTATTCATAGCGACCCTATGTACAGCAAATCAAAACACTTCTCAATTCTGTGCCAGACACATATCTTTTAAGCCCATTGTTGCATACACTGTCTCAATCCATCTGGTGGAGGGTTTTCCTTTTTTTCTCTGACCTGCCACTCTCTCAAACATGATGTCTTTCTCCAGGGATTGGTCTCTCCTGACTACAGGTCAGAAATATGTAAGACACAGTCTAGCCATCCTTGCTTCCAAGGAGCACTCTGGTTGCACTTCTTCTAGGACAGATCTATTGGTTCTTTTGGCAGTCCATGGTATATTTAATAGTCATCTCCAGCAGCATAATTCATTAGATAATTAAAAATATTTTTTTTCTATGATTACATTTGATTGGTAGATTGTTGTTGTTGTTGTTAGGTGCCATTGAGTTGGTATCCGCCTCAAAGCGACCCTGCGCACAATAGGCGAAACACCGTTGTCAGTGTTTCTCTGCTGTTCATAGGGTTTTCAATGGTGGATTGGTTTTTGGGAGTGGGTTGCCAGGTCCTTCTCCCAGATTGGTAGATTAGCAGGGTATAAAATGTTAGGCTGAAATTCTTTTATCTGAGTGCTGTGTGACTTCCTTCCTTCTGGGTGGCTGACAAGCACTCAGTGCAAGTTTGATTTTCAATCCTTTATATATTTAGACTCCAGAGTATTTTGTTTGTTTCTGTTGTTTTCTGTCTTCTCTTTGTGCTCAGTGTTCTGAAATTTACAGAGGTGGATGCATTTGAATGATTCTTTTCTCATATGCCTTTTAATTCTAGAGACATTTCCTTCAGTTTAGAAAATTTTCTTATTTTTTGCTATATTTTTCCTTTCTATTGTCATACTTAGTCATATATTAAACTTTTTGGATTTATATCCTAAACTACTTATATTTAATTCATCTTATCTCTTCATCTTATTCATATACTATTAGATATTTCCTTGATTGACCCTCTACCTAGTTCCTCTACTGAATTTTTTTATAAAATAATATTTTTCTTCCTTTTTAATTTGCAAGTGCTTTTTAAATTATTTCCCCCACAACTTTTATAGTAACATTCTGATTTTAGTTTTTTAATGAGTATCTTCTAATATCTCTTTGAGTATATGAATAAAATTTTGCTTGAAATTTTCTTTTGTTCCCTCATTTATCTGTTTTTCACTAGGTTCCTTTTTCCATTTTTTGAAAACTCTGCTTAGAAGCCCCATTGTATATTTTCAGTCTTTCCTTAATTAGCTCTTTTGTTTCTTAATTACAAAATGTAATATTTTTGTCATAATGCAAACATTGAAACACTGAGTAAATCATGCATTTCAGATGCTAAGGAAATTAATATATGCTCATAGCAATTTGGCCCCAACCTTTCCCAGTGCTTACCACATTTAATTTCCTGAATTTCTGGAAGAGTCATGAAAATAATAGAGGAGAAACTTTTTGACAATGGTGAGCACTAGGCCTGCTCCTTCAAATCCTGTTGTGAAAAAGGGTTTTACATTATGCATGTGCAAAGAATGCATTCTTAGATCTGTAGATGTTTAAATGTATTTGGATAGTAATCAGGGAGACCTTTGAAGAAGTAAATTCTGGATCTTTTCCAGATATTCACGATTAGTTGTGTAATATATTACAATCAGGTTAAATTATACACTACGTTCTTTAGTGGAAGCCCAAGATACAAATACAGCAAGAAAGGATATTTTGAGAAGTTAACGTCTCAAAACACATTCCATGCCACAATTAGTACGTATAGCAATTGCTGATGCCCTATCTATATTAGTATGCTTTGATCTTTCAGCAGGATTGAAAAAATACTTCTGCTGGTTGTTAAGCTGCTATTTTGAGATCACAAATATATAAATATATTCTTAAAATGGACAGGTTACTATATCAATGCCTTAAAATTATTTTCAATAAATTTATTCTTTTCCAAATATTTATAAAGCCATAATTGAGCATTGTTGTTGTTGTTGTTGTCAGTGCCATCCAATCAGGTCTGACTCACAATGACCTATGTACAACAAGATGAAATGTTCCCTGACACTGTGCCATACCTGGCATTATTATCAGTGCTTCTCTGCTATTCATAGGTTTTCAATGGCTGATTGTTTCCAATTGCTTTGGGAGTAGATTGCCATGTCCTTCTCCCATAATTAAGCATAAAGCAATAAAATGACCATCATAGTACCTGGATTACAAGGAACTTATTAAGATGCTTTTACTCTTTCTGGAAATAAAGCTAAGAGAAAAAAAAAAAAAAGGAGGAGGAGATAAAGAAAAGCACTCAAGGATGGTTTTCCCTGTGAAGCTCTGAGTTGAATTCCCCAGCATCATTCTGCCCCATATTGGCAACTTTTGTAGGCCTGAGGTGGGTTTGTGGTGCTAAGAAAAGTGGCATCTCCCTCTGTCATTCTGAGATTGTAGTGCTAAACCTACTGAGGCAGCTCCTGTTTTGGACCTTTAAGGAAGCTGCCACCTGCCAATGGCAGAAGCTAATACAGGTTGTTTATCCCTAATCTGAAATGCTCCATAACAACCACATGATACCACAAATGGAAAATTATATACCTGACCTCATGTGACAGGTCACAGACAAAACACAAGTGCACTAAAAATACTGGTATACAATTACCTTCAGGATATGTTCATAAGATGTTTATGGAACATAAATGAATTTCTTATTTAGACCTGGGTCCTATCCATAAGATATCTCATTATATGTATGCAAATATTCCAAAATCTGAAGCAGTCTAAAATCTGAGTTTGGGCCCAAGCACTTTAGACGAGGGATAGCCAACATGTGGCTGGGATGATGCGAGTGACAGCTAGGACAAAGGGCTGCATAGGTGAGTGCTTTCACAATGTGTTTTGAGCTTTCTTCCTCTCAGGTCATGTTAGATCTGGTGGTACCAACAGCATTGTTGGGCTGATTCAACCCCCACTTCCCTGCAGCTGTTCTCAGTCTCATTTTGGAGGTAGTGGTGTGTTCTTGTTCTAGCCAGTCACAGATAAGCGAACATTTCTGCTTATGAGCAAATATTTACTTTGGGTTAAAATTAATGAGCTGCACATTTTAAGTACTATTTATAAAATTTACCATAAAGTCTCTTCTTTGATTCTGCCTCTGGCTTTTGACCTATGAATGTGGCTGCACCCAAAGCCCTCCATGGCTTTCTTTATGCCGCCTTGCCCAGGGTCTTTCACTGAGTGATTTCAGTCTTATTGATGTGATCACTGACTATTTGCTAATGTCACACACACTTGTCCAATCTGAAGCACACCCCTGACATCAGCCTCGCAGTTTGCACTCCCACATGGGGAGCTGTGCCCCTGGCAGTTGTCATTGTCATCTCTTCAGCCCTTCACAGGAATCTCTGAGGCCCCATGTGCTGCCTCCATGCTGAGTTAGTTGTGACCCTGTGCCCCCTGTGTTTTCTCCAAGACTCCCAGCTGGCCTCCGGCCTCTCCTGGCCCTCCTAGCTGCTTCCTGCCCTTTCCTGTTCGGGAAACCTCACAAAGGCCGGCCCCCTTCCCTAGGGGTGGCTTCCCTGAACTCCCATTTGCTTGAAGAAGACCAGCTGCAGAACAGAAAGGACTCCTGGGGACAGATGGACTTGTTGGGGCAGCCTTTTGTAGCTGTCCACTTCCACAATGCTCCTGGCATGCCTTCCTCACCTCCCTCTTCACAATCTGGTTCCCATGTCATGAGTCTTGTACTGTGGGACGTGCACCACAGCACAAGAGAATCTCAAGGACACAAACCAAGGAGGCAACACTTAGAAAGAACAGCTGGCCCCTTGCACCATGCTCGATGACCAAGGACATTGGGCTCCCAAGGCAGAGTCAGGTAGGCCCTCAGTTCACAGCCCAGTGATGTGTACCTATGAGCAGAACCTTAGAAGTAAAACAGTGCTCACAGGGATGCTCAAGTGACATTGGAGTTGAAATGTGAAGTCACATTTTATGTGGCCAGTTAGAGGTAAGCAGGCATTTTGCAAAGCTCTGATGCAGTTTTAAGATATAGAAGAATACTTAAAGCAGGAGATGTCAGCTACAGAAGGCCTTACTCACAGAACACAGCATGAGCATTGTGGGCACGGCAGTCCGAAGTGATGAGAGGATTGTTCTATCATATGATAATGGAACAGCAAAAAGGTATTATAGATGCCACAGCCCTGTTTTCCCCAAACCTTTCTCAATGTATTGGGTGGAAAAGGTGTGTTTAAGTGAGAATCTAACAGGGATAATTCAAAGTCGTTGGCAACTTCTTGGTACATACAGCCTCTACGTATACAGAAGATTTCAATCAATCCCCCTGAATAATTAAAAACTACTTTTGAAGGTCAATTATTTCAGTTTCGTTGCTTTCTGAAAACTTTTTAAATGACCTAATCAAGACATCAGAAGATAGATGATTTCAAATAACTTCAGTATTTTGAGTGTGGGTCTTCTCTAAGGAACTCATAGTGTTGTTTGTTGTATGAAGTAGATTTCTCAAAGGTTAGACCTATAGAATGATCAAGAGGAACAGAAAGGCCGCAAGCTCTGTCTCAATCTAGCAGTTGATCGTGTTTTCCCACAGTTACATGAACTCATGGGCCAGGGAAGATGTGGTCCAGCCTGTCTCACCACAAGAAGCATTTTCAATGAATTTTTACTTACGGTTTAATCATTGTTAAAATATTTTTTAAAAAATAAATTGTGTTCCACCAATAATTGTAGTGAAAACTCAGTCCAGAAGAATTTTAACACTTAGAGCTTTGTAGCCACAGGAAATTTAAATAAAATTAACTTTAATTTCCATACATTGTTTTGTGAAGTGTCAACAAAAGACATTCAAACAAAAATACATTAAGTTAGGATAAAATTATATGGTTCAAGTGGGATGGAAAGCAAGTTAAAGGTGAATGGAATGATATAAAATTTCTAACTATTCAAAAATATTAAAGTGGTTATAATAAGTGTAGTATTTAGAATCTATTGACAACATGAAAAATAATGTTCACTTATTTTAAAATTTCGGTATTTAGAATATGCTAAAAATTATATCTTTTTTCAACTACTTAGTCTTATCATTAAAAAATTTAAATGTTGAGCCCCATGCAGTGGTGAATGCCTATAATCCCAGCAATCTGGGAAGCAGAGGTGGGTGGGAGGGTCATGAGTTAGAGGCTAGAGGCAGCCTATATAACTTAGTGAGAGCCTGTCCGAAGATGAAAAGTATAAAAGAAGCTGAGGGTATAGCTCAGTGGTAGAGCACTTGGAAAGTATGCATGAGGCCCTGGGTTCAGCTTCCCAATACTGCCAAGAAAAAAAAAAAAAGAAAGAAAAGTTACCTTAAAAATCTATTGAGACCAAAGCTGTCTATAGAATCAGTGCAATCTCTATCAAAATCCTAATGGCATAAGTTTGCAGAAGTAGAAAAGCTTATCCTAAACTCATGGAATATGAAAGGACTTCCACAGAGCCAGAACAATCTTGAAGAACAAAATTGGGGCAGTCATATGTCCTGATTTCAAAACTTAATGCAAAGTTTCTGTGGGGAGACTAGAAACAAACTCTCCAATATTCAGTGAAATGATTGTCAACAAGGGTGTCAAGGCTATTCAGCAGCATGAAAAGAGTCTTTTCAAGAAGTGCTTCTGGAAAAACCAGATATCCATGTACAAAAGAATGAAATTGAACCCTGACCTAACAACACATACAAGAAAATAACCCCAAATGGGTCAAACACCTAGATATAAAACATAAAACAATGAAAAATCCTAGAAGAATGCTTAAGAGTAAGTTTCATGACATTGGATTTTTCAGTGATTTCTTGGACATGACATCAAAAGCACAGGCAGGTAAATTGGACTTGTTCAGAATTACACATTTTTGTACAAAGAATTTTATCAACTGAGTGAAAGGCAACTGATGGAACAGGAGAAAACATGTGTAAATCATACATCTGTTAAGGAAATAATATCCAGATACAGAAGAAATTACAACTCAACAACGAAAACCAGATTAAAAAATGGGCAAAGGACTTGAATAGACATTTCTTCATAAAGATCCATATGTGGTCAATAAGCATGTGAAAACATACTCAACATCACTCATCATTTAAGGAAATTCAGATCAAAATCACAGTGAGATCCCACTGTACCTGCCTTGGGATGGGTACTATCAAACAAAACAAAACAAAACAGAAAATAGCAAGTGTTTTAAAGGCTGTGGAGATTGGAACCTTTGTGCTCAGCTGATGGGAGAGTAATGTGATGTAGCCACTGTGGAAGATGGTGTCCCTGTTCCTCAAATATGAAGCCCAGAGTTCCATTTGATCCACCAGTTCCATTTCTGAGCTTATATCAAAATGAATTGAAAATGTAGAACTAGAGCAGATATTTTTACACTAGTGCTCACAGGAACATTATCACAGTAGCACAGAGGGTAAACAACCCAAATGCCCATCTAGGATGAATGGGTAAACAGAGTGTGATGTGCACATACATTGGCACATCATCCAGCTGTAAAAACTGAATGAAATGCTGATCCATGCTACAACGTAAATGAATAAAACTTCATGCTAAATTATATAAGTGAGACATAAAAAGACAAATACTATATTATTGCACTTCCAAGAAGTCACTAGGACAGTCAGATTCCTAGAGACACACAGAATGGTGGTCACCGGGACTGGACAGATGGGGCAGAGGAGAGCTATTTAGTGGTTGTGGGGTCTCTGGTTGGGGAAATAGGGAGTTCTGGGGATTGGTGGTGGTGATGGCTGCACAGTGGTGTCAGTGTGTTTCATGTCACGGAACTGCACACTTGAAAATTTTCAAAATGGCAAATTTTATGTTATGCATATCTTACCACAGCAAAAAATTAATAAAATATATTGAGATTGCTTTTCACATTTGCAGTTACATAAGTTTACAGATTTTTTTTTAGAGAGATATGCACAGCTGTTGGCATGTTTGGTGGACACCTAGTGCCATCATGGCTGAGCCCTTCGCTCACTTGATGGTCTCTGTTCTAGACACCTGGCAGTTCACACCTGCCACACTAGTGTACACATTGTTCCCTTTACCAGGAGGACCCCTTTTCCCCACCCAGTTGATGAATAGCATTGGACCATCCAGCCCCATCCCAAGTGCCCACCACCTTGGGAAAGGCTGTGCTGACTCCTCCAGACAAAACCTCTTTCTCCCTCTACAATGTCCCCAAAGAACTTTTCTGGGGCCCTGATACATCTCCTGCCTGTCCTCAACCACACTGAGTTGTTTGAGGACAGAAGTGGCATTACGTTCACCTTTATATTTCCTGCCCATACCATGAGTGTAATTTGAAACAAGGTTTTTTTAAGCAGTTCAATTTTTTTTTAAAAAATGTATGATTCTTTCCTTATAATCCTCCTCTGAGAGAGTAGGCACAACTTCCCCTCCACTTTCCAGAACAAGAAAGTAAGTCACAGAGAGAGGTCACACCCTGCCTAGGCTACAGCTCCCCAGAGCTGATGGGAAAAGAGGGTAAACACCTGAATTCTGCTTTCTTCTGACACCTTGGTCTGTGGAGCCAGGCCCTAAATCTTACTGTCAGTAAGTTAAGAGCATTGCTTTATTGGTTGTAAAACACATGTTCTCAAACATTTGCCATAGGTCCTTCCCATAAATGAAATGATCTTATACATATTTCTGCTACCCCTTGCATAATAGCCCCCCTGCCACTGTTCCAACACCAGGAGGTTAGAAGCAGCTGTGTCATTAATGAACGATAGCAGATCCTAACCAGTGACCTCCAGATGAAAGGCTCATTATTTCCTTACTGGTCTTGAGAGCTATTTGGTCCCCTAGCATGCCAGCAAGGGATTTGGACTGAGGAATCTAAGGCTTGAACTCAAAAAAAAAAAAAAAAAAAAAAGGTACATAGTCCTTGACACAATTTGGAATGATTACACTCTATTGTGCCAAGAATTCCTTATTAAAAATCAATTTAATTGTTCATACCCCATCTGGTTGGTATTATGGCCATTTATGAGGGAGAAAACACAATTTTGTATTTACCTGATGTTCCATGGTATGAGAATGTAATTTTTCAGAAACAGAGGGGGTATTTTGCAGTACTGAGAAATTTGTAATTAAAGAAACTTTTTAAATGTTTACCAGACTTCCCTTTGCTAACTTTTGTGACTTTGAGCTGTAACATGCACTGTCTTGCTTCATTTGAGGTTTTAAGGGAGAGGAACTAGAAAATGTAAAGTAAGAAATCCATATATGCACATTCTATTCTACACTTATTTGCATGTATTCAGGTTCAAGTTGTAATCCTTTTTAACACAACCTAGATTGTCCACTTTAGTATTAATTTGTTTTTTTAAATTCATGGAATTTAGGTAATAAAAGATGAGAGGTGTACTTTTGATTATCTGCTGGGTCAGTCTTAACCATATTAGCAGAAGTTTGCAGTTAGCTAGCTCAAAATATTATGGGAAATTATTTTATTTCAAACTATAATGATGCATTTTGTTGTACAAAATGTAGGCAATTTTTATAGCCTGCTTTTCAAAACACTTTATGCTATAATCTAAAGAGGATACTTTGGCTTCTTTAACATGGCATTTGAGAAAGAAGCCCTGAGTAAATATCTTTACAAGTTTTTTGGTCTATTGATATGCTTATTGTTGTGAAGTATTTTGTCGATGTTACAATCTCAAAATAACAGGGTAGTAAATTGTTGTTGTTGTTGTTTAGGTGCCGTTGAGTTGAGTCCATCTCATAGCAACCCTATGTACAGCAGATCAAAACACTTCTCGATTCTGTGCCAGGCACATGATCTTATTTATATGTAAGCCCATTGTTGCAGACACTGTATCAATTCATCTGGTGGAGGGTTTTCCTTTTTTTCATTGCCCTGCCACTCTCCCAAACATGATGTCTTTCTCCAGGCATTGATCTCTCCTGACTACATGTCCAAAATATGTAAGATGCAGTCTTATGCCGCCATAAATACTGATTTGCTTCAGAATTTTCTTAATTTAGATGTTTTACAAATCCCATGTTTATTATATAGAGTTTACTGTTGAAAGCTGCAGTCTTTTGAACACCTATTTGGTCTGAGCTATAGTATCCTTTCTTGGTCTCTCTGCCCTGATTTCATTTGTAAAATGGGAATAGCTCTTTGTTAGGATGGTGAGGAGATTTAAATGAGCTAATCCTTTTAGAGTGTTGCAAGGTTCTTGGAACAGAATAAGCAATAAATACATGTTAGTTTTTGTCATCATCAAAAATAATAGAAACAACAATTCTTCATTAAATAAAAAAAGATTGGAGACATCCAGAAGTGTACTGGTCTTATGAGTGAGTTAAGAGCTCAAACAAACCTGTCTGATGCTCACTTCCTCTTTGACATTAAGTAATGATATTCTGCATGCATTCATTTGAGCATCTACTGTGTGCCAGACATTGTTCTAGGTCATAGGTGTGCAGTAGTGAGTGGAATCTATATAACCTTTCACCACATTGGAGTAGCCAGCTAACAGTGCAACAAAAATTAAAGAATCTGACAAGCTAAGAGAAAAACAAGCATGGTGCAGGGATAGAGAACAAATTCTTTCCTTCTACATCACCTTTAAAAGTTGAAGTAATGTTTATTTTTGTAATAATAACAGTGATCTATAAAGTACAAATAAATCTTTCTCATCTGCCTCCATTCTGCTCTGGCTATTAGTAGAAATGGTTGGCCAGCTTTCCATGCCTTGCTTTGTGCTGATGTGAGCACATAATGTTTTTGTCCTCTTACAAAATATCGATCATGTGTACCTTGTTTTGTTACTTTCTTATTCATTTGTTTTAAAAAGTCCTAAGAAGTTTTATGGGTATGTGGTGTTTGCTTCTAGCCTTTTACCTGTCCAAGATTGACTCAGCAGGAGAAAATTCTCCAAAGACTTAATAGATGAGGCCCCTCCTGGTTCTATACTGTATTCTCTAGTCTCCATTTAATTCTGGCCATTCAATCACATAATTCATTGACAAAATGTACTTGAAGGAGAAGTTTCTAGAGTATATTATTATGACTATCACTACTATTATCATTTCTGACAACCCTTCCTCTATTATACTTCCCTGACTTTTTCCCTTGATTTTCTACCTACCTACCTACCTACCTATTTCTTGATTTTGCCTTTCCTTTTGTCAACCTCCTACTGTTTCTTGGGCATTCCCTCATTTTCATACAGGCAGATTTAACATTTTTTAAAGTGCTTATATAAGTTCTCACTGTAGCAGAAAAACCAACAGAATCAGAATTGATTCAGGGTGAGCTTTACTGGATGCTCATAGGTAGAGGATCAATTCATAATGGTAGCAGAACAGGCATGGCAGTGACAGCAAGACCCATGATAGATGACCTCACAGCATTGTGGGACAGAAAGCAGAGTGACGCAGAGCTGTAGGTCCAGGTAAAAACCTCCAAAGGCTCACCCCAGTGAGTCACTTCTGCAAGGCTACATCCCACCTCCTAAAGTTTCCAAAGCCTCCATGAACAGCACTGCTCCCTAGGGACCAAATGTTAAAACACTTGACCTTTGGAGGACATTTTATATTCAAACCATAACTGCAGGAATATTTCATAGATTTGCTACAGTCATCCCCCTACCGAAGAACTTTATGGTTTTTTTTCCTATGTCTTTTGTTTTGTCTTTTATTACCACCAATACTGCAAAACAAGATATATTTTATATACTGGTGCTTTTTATTAATGAGAAATGGGTTTCTAGTAATAGAATTTTTAGACAAAGATTATGTTTCATTTTTACTCTTAATAATATGGCCAGATTAAATTTCAAAAACGGTGATAGCAATTTCACATTGAAACAAATATTTTTAGTGCCAGTTAATCATCTCAGACCTGATGTGCAAATTAGTAGATTGTGATGGTATTACCACTTTAGAGAGAAACCAAATGGCTCATTTATTTAATTATTCTCTGTAGGGTACTCTTACACTTCAGTTCTCTACTAGAGCCTGTGGCAGAGCAGAGTAAGTGGAGTAACAGGCCATCCCTTTACCAAGGGAAACAGGCAACTGCTAAGTCTAGGAGCTGCTCTTGAGAACCTGGGAGGTAGAGGCAGGTACAACCCACGCAGGTTGTGCAAAGGCAGCAGCATCTCCAGACTGGATCCAGACAGTTAGAGCAAAGGATCTTTTTCCAAGAAAAAAAAGCTATTTAATAAGTTTGGGTCCATTTGCTCATAATGGCACTGTATTTGAGGACCCAAACCCCAGGGGCTCAGCATGCAGCAGTGTTTGGCACATTTCCCCATCAGCCTCGTGTCTGGGGCCATCCAGCCTGAGTCTGGTTCCCTGAGCTTGAGCTCCAGTTTGTTTAAACCCATTCCTAGTTAACAAGAGGGTTATGGCAGAGGAATCTTTTCCCCTTCATGTAGAGAGTGAAATTTAGTGACTGTAGCAAGCTGCCATCCAAGTAGCTAAATCAGGGTTGAGCAGGCCATCTGTTTGCACTGAGGGTTGGGTGTGTGCTGAGTGCAGCTGGGAACTTGAGACCCACCAAAAATGACCTTCATGGTCAGGGGTTGGGTGGTGCCATCTCTTGTCTCTTTTGTATATGAATTAACATTTGTATATGACTGGTGTGAAAGGCTGATTTTATAGTGTGTCAGAGAAGCATCATGTACCTGTCTCACCAATAAATATAATAAAAACTAAGAGTGGTGGTATAAATGTTTAAAAACAGTGCATTCTTATACTTTTTCCATTTCACGTATGTAAATCTTGCCAAAATGAAATCAAGTTTGGGTGTTTACAATGGAAGAGAGAAACAGCTCATGGGTTTTGAAGTTAGGAAGTACATTTTTTTGGTTTATTTATTTTCATTTATTTTTCCCTCTACCAAATAGTTCCAATCAAACAGGTGTGATCATCTTAATGATGGATGATTTGAATGAATGCTGAAATTGAACTGGAAATGTTGAGAATGAGTTTATTTATACTTTTTAAAAAATAAGAGCAGCTGCAAATGATAAAAATTAATGTGCAAACATATGAAAAGTCTTTGAAGAAAGGTGGTGGTATGCCCTGCTGACTTGGACAGAACACCAGCTGTTTAGAGGAGATATCCTAATATTCAGCTAATCAATCATTAATCTGAAATGAAGAACGAAAATATTTTTGTGATTCAAGATTATTTATAGTAGCATCAGTTTTGACAAGGTCAATTCAGAGAAAGACGTGCTAGATTTTTAAGGATGTTTTTACTCTTTATTATATATTTTCAACAACATGAATATTTTGGTTATACACAAGTCACTCCAGATCTTTAAATGAATTTCTTAATAATTTATAAAAATATATTGCTGTTTATAGGGTGTAAATCTGTGAAGTTACTGGATTCACTTCCAAATTACTCTTTGTTGTTGTTAGGTGCCATCGAGTCGGTATCCAACTCATAGCGACCCTCTGTACAACAGGGGAAACACTGTTGTCAGTGCTTCTCTGCTGTTCATAGGGTTTTCAATGGCAGATTGATTTTTGGGAGGGGGTTGCCAGGTCCTTCTTCCAAGCCTACAGCTTCTGGTGTTCCCAGGTGGTCTCCCATCCAGGTACTAACCAGGCCTGACCCTGCTTAGCTTCCGAGATCTGACAGGATTAGATGCCACGGGGCTATGGCTACAGGCAACTTTACTCTGGCCTCTTAAAAATAGAACTTGTGATTATATTTGTGAGGTCAAGCTATAGTGAAATTATTCAAAAAGGAGTGAAGCTTTCTGAACCTACCCTACAATTATGTATAGTTATGGAGAAATGTTTTCTGAAATAGTCTTGCTATGTAGCACAGGCTGGCCTCAAACTCTCTATGTAGCTTAGGCTAGCCTTGAACTCATGATCCTCCTGCCTCAGCCTCCCAAGTGCTGGAATTAGAGCCATGTAACAACATGCCTGGTTTATCTTGATTTTTCATTTTCATTTTCATCATATATCTTTGAGTTTTTTGTATGATAGTGCATATGGATTTATATTACTTGTTTTAAAGTCCATATAGTGTTTCATCAAATTAATGAGCTATAATTTATTTTACCAGCTATTAGTGTACATACAGGTTCTAATTTTTTGCTTCCAAGTAATGCCAAAGAAAACACCCTTATATTTTTGTGTTGACTGGTACATGATTAGAGACAGAAGATATAATTAATAGTATATCCCTAAAGGTGAAATCATTAAGTCAAAGGGAAAGTACAGTAAACATATTAGTAGACAATGCTACATTACTAGTGGGTATTAGAGTGGCTGTTTCATCAGGTTGTAAAACTTACATCTTTTCCCATCTGATAAGTAAAAAAATGATAACATGTGTGTGTATATGCGTTTAATTAAAAGAAATGAGGTTTCCAAGAGTGGGGATGTAGCTCATTGGTAGAGAGCACTTGCTTAGTATGAAAGGCCCTAGGTTGCATCCCAAGCTTTGCCAAAAGCAAGGAGAGGGGGAGAAAAAGAGAGATAAATAGATAGATACTGAGTTTTCCTGTATGTCCAAGTCTATTTTCCCCTCATGATCATACTCTTTGCACATTTTCATAGCAGTTTGTAGGGAGTTTTCTTTATAATTTGTAAGAACTCTTTCTATAGTAAAGAAGTTAGGCCTCTGGCTTCATAGATGTTACAAGTACATTTGTGCTAATTATCACTTTTCTTTCAACTTTATTAATATTTTTCTCTATATAAATTAATCACTGTGTTTCTGACTTCCAGATCTTGCAGTCATTTTTACATGTAATAAGTAACTTTCATGTTTTCTTTTAATGCTTTTAGAATTTGGCTGTTTAATGCTTAAATATTCAAGCCATACATAATTATAGAATATAAATACCTGAAATACCATATAATTTTTCCAAATACTATAGTAATTTATTATATGATAAAGAGCTATTTGAGCAAGTGACATAAAACTGGTTTATTAAACACTGTTACTATAATTGCCTGATATTTAAGTGCAGAAAAATGAAGCTAGATTCATGCTTGGTTCTTACAGGGAACCGACAGAGGCTGTTGTAGCTTAGTGTAGTAGAGGCAATGTTATCAGAAAATGAGGAGGGTGCCAGGCACAGTGGCACACACCTGTAATCCCAGTGACTCAAAAGACTGAGGCAGGAGGATCATGAGTTTGAGGCCAGAGGCAGTCTTAGCAATTTAGCAAATCTGTCTCAAAACAATAAATAAGCAAACCAGGCTGAGGGTGTAGCTCAGTGGTAGAGAACTTGCCTAGCATGTGCAAAGCCCTGGATTCAACTCCTCCGACTGCAGAAAAGAAAAGAAGAAAAAAAAAGAAAAAGAAAAAGAAAGAAAGGTGAATGTGATAGGTAGGGCTTGTAAGTCAGAATTACGAATTTGATCGTACTCAGATGGCATTTCTTTTTCATATATGTTTGAAATGTTTCTCTTGTACATGGCATATCATATGTTTTGGATTTTTTTTATCTGAGCATTTTGGAATTTTAATATTTGGTATTCTGTTATCACATTTTATGTTTTCAGCATTTGATATTTCTTTGTTTTCTATAGCAAGATTTGCCAAAATTCTTGCAATACTTTTTTTCCCTAAAGTACTTATAAATATTAACTACTAGCTTCTGGTATTGTGTAATACTCGAGAGAAGTGTGAATCCACTTTGATTTGTTTTTCCAGTTTGCTTTTTCTTCCTGAATATATTGAAGAATTAATTTTATAAAATTTTAAAACTCACACTGAGGATGTAGCTCAGTATTAGACCTGTGCCTAGCATGCTTGATGCCCTGGACTGAATGATCCCCAGCACCTAAATAAATATGTAACTCATTGATTTGTATATCATGGTATGTGTCGGTCCCCCACATCTGTCAGCTTGTTCTGTGGGGGCTTGCATGTTGCTTAATACTGAAAGCTATGCCACTGGAATTGTAGATACCAGTAGGGTCACCCATGGTATACAGGTTTCAGCTGAGCTTCCAAACTAAGATAGACTAGGGGGGAGGACCTGGAAACCCACTCCTCCAAAAAATCAGCCATTGAAAACCCTATGAATAGCAGAGAAGCACTGTCAGATATAATGCCAGAAAAGATTGCAGGCATGGCACAGTGTTTGGTAGTGTTTTGTTCTGTTGTACATAGCGTCAATATGAGTTGGATCCAACTTAACAGCACCTAACAACAACAATAACAACATATGTGTGGGTTTATTATCATACTTTTTTCTGGTATTTGTTTCAGATATCACTATATATGTTTTTTGTTTTCTTTCCTGAGACAAAAGATCTGTTCTCTATTGATGCATTAGGATTTTAGAATATTCCAGAAAGTTTTCTTATGTTATATCTTTGAATTTTTTTCTGACACAATTCTTTATTTGTTGCTGTTCTTGTCATCTTTGAAAGACTTTTGTTTCTCATAAAACTAAGTTTGGTCCTTTGCTTAGCATGATTTCCATAAGTCCACTCCACCTATTCCTGACTAGTGTCAGAAATGCCAATCCCGTTTTTTTTGCTTTTTCTGTGGCTTTAATCTGTGACATTGACATTTTCTTAGTTGCCCCCTTCAATGTCTTTACATATTTTATTTTCCCTCTTGTTTCAAAGAAAAGTCCTACTTTCTTTAGCCCCTTTATGCTTACCAAGAAAACTTAAAATTTTTCTTTTGCCTTGTGGCCTGGTTATTCTACAGATTATTACATATCAATGTGTGCTGTTCTTTTCTTTTCCTATTATTTTTGAAGCTTTCTATGGGAGGAGGGTTTCAAAGTTGTCTCAGGACACTTTCTCCTTGGTAGCCACTTGTCACTTTCTGGTAATAAATATTTGTCTCGATGTCTTTTCTTCCTCTTAGGAGAGAAGGCCTAAGGTACATATCACAGGGAATTTCTGTATATTAGGAATTTTCTGTTGAATGATTTTGCATTTTGTCCTTTTCTGCCAAGTTGATTGCCTTTTGTACTCCTGTGTCCTACTGTTCTTCTAGCTAGATTCTTGGGGAGGCTGGGGAGGATACACAGGTGCATACATTGCCCTTCAACCACAATTTCAATCTAGCCAGGGACCTCAACCACTGCTTGACCTTCCTCAGTATTTTATCCTATAAGTAGGAATTGATTCAGCAGTTTTTACTTTGTTTCACTGATTTCTTGGAAAGTTTTTTACTGTCTCAATCTGTAGGTTTTGTTTGCTGTTGACATTCTCCCTTAATTTAGTCTAATATTTATAAGAATCCATTCTATGTTACAGTTTTAATCAAGGCTGGCTCATTCTTTCATTGAAAATGGTCTATCCTACCTTCTTTTCTCTTTCCAGTTATTTTTGTTATTTTCAGTTGATAGGAGGAGAAAAGGCACTAGAAATGTCACTACTGTCCCACTTATGACAAGATAAATTAACTGGGTTAAGCAATAAAATAAAATGTTCACCAGATGTTTATCAATGTTGCATAATTGATTGAAAGCAGAATTCAAATGTGTAATAGTCTTGAGAAATTCAGTTGAAGCCCCCTTGAGAGAGTTCGCAGATAAGTCGGAGTCAGACATGGATCCAGGCTCCAATTATGGAGATCTCGGGTCATAAGACGGTTGTATATTGTGCACATGGACTTAGAGATGGCCAGTGTTTGAACAGGTATTGTAAGAATATTCTAGGTTAAGAGCTTCTGGTTCTTAGTTTTCTGTTAGTATTTCTTCACCAGGCCTTGGGATGATTTTTGAAATTAAGAACAAATAGGATTTTTGCAAGTTAGCAAGCTCTTCTTGGATTTAGGAAGGAACCCTAGTAGTTTTTTCCAACTAGGGAATGAGATGATGAAAACTATGTTTAAGGAAAATTTCAGCTAGCAATTGAATTGAGGCATTTCACTTATCCCACTAGGACTTGGGGCATCCCTGTTTTGACCAAATATCACAACAGGTATGTTTGTGTACAGAACAGCATCGGGAATAATTCTTGTCTCAAGAAAATTGATCTGGTAGAGTTAAGAAGCTGGCTTTCAGACATCTGGCTCAGTATGAAAAGATTTCAGAGGCTGCTCAGGTTCTCATGGGGTAGGTGTTCTCTGTGCCAGTTGGTTCCACCATGGTGATGCAATTAGGCTGGCATGATTTCACAGACTGTGCATTTTGTGTGGGATATTGAAAAGTGAAAATACTTAGAATCCTATTGTATTCAATAAGTTTAGCTGAACTCTAAACAGCAGTACTTGTATTCCTTATTTCTGATCCTGCTTCCTCCTCCATCACCTTTCCATCCATCCTTGCCCCTCTTCCTAGCCATCCTCACTGCTTCCAGGTCTTTCCCGAGTTATGCCAGTCTAAAGTCATAGCATTCTCTCATCATGTGGCACTAATTATGTTCTTGGCACTTTACTTTTTAGCTCTTTTTATGTCAGTTTTTCCTGATCCATTAGAATGACAGGCTCCTTGAAGTTGTGAATAAGAATCTAGAATTTACTCCAAAAGATGACTTGAGCATGTTTGCTCCATAGGATTGTGTTTTGACTCTTGCTGAGACAGCAGACTTCAGGGTGGTCAGTACCTTATGAACTAAAATCACACATTACCAACAGAAGATGTTCATTGTTATTTATGATTTTTTATCTATTTGAAAGTCTTACAAAGACAAATCATCTATTTAAATTGACTTTATATAAAAAAAAGAACATGAAGTTGAGACTCTTCCAGCCAATCAGAAAATATTGACATGAAACATTAGGTATAAATTAAATTGTTTTTATTATAAACATATGCATATAACCTCTTAAAATTGATGTGTCTTAAATATAAATTTTCCGTAAAATATTGACATTTGTGATACCAGGAATTGATACTCCACAAAAGAACAACTGCCCCTGTCCTGGGCTCATTATCCCTCAGCACCTGTGTCTGGCTGGTGGTCCACATTCCCTGCCCCTTCTTCAGGGAATGGAAACATTGAGGTCAATATTGATACAAAACTTCATGAACTTTCTTCTCTTCCAGCTTTGGTTCGCCTTTGTTAATGGATTTTCTGGGCAGATCTTATTTGAACGCTGGTGCATCGGCTTGTACAATGTGGTAAGCGTCCTCCTTCTCTCTGAGAGCATGCAGACGGTCAGGGACATTCCTGCACTGTTTATGTCTGGGAAGTGTATCTAAGCCAATCATCTGCATAATTAGCAGGCAGCACAAATACATCTTTAGGGCCTTTGTTGCTGTGACATATCCTGCAGAGAAGCCTGAACTCTCCACACATGGTTTCAATCATAGCAGATCATTCTTGAATAACCCCATGAAATTATTAACCCATATGTCTTGGTAATAGACACTTGTTACCCTCTTGCTAAATGCCTATGCAACATTTTCATGTTTTTAGCCCAAGTAAAAATTTCTGAGCTGTGTCTACATCCTCTCCACTTCACAGTTTTACTTCTGAATTCTTAAACATAGATACAAATATACCATACATGATCTTATGCCTTTTTTGCCCTTCTGGAATGTTCTTGGAAGAACATTTTCTTCCACAGTTGATGCTCAAATAATGAAGTTTGATTCCAGCTCCCATGGAGAATGGTAATCAGCATATTTGATATTTTTCATGACTCCAGGGTTCTTTTTTCATTACTTGATGGTGATGAATTCAAATGAGAGAAGTACCATAAATATAAACTCCAAGCTAAATGGCTCAGTAGCTGTCTAGATCTCTGTTCTTTGCTTCACTGGCAAGAGTAACTGAGAGCCGATAGCTGAGTGATGTGAGGACCCAGAGTGGCTAGTGCTTGCTTAGGACCCTCCCCTTGGTGGTCTGGGCTCCCTGGGCATTTACCCTCTGAAGTAGTTATCACAGAGGTACAGATAGAACTTACCAAACATGATAATATAGTTGGGGCATTGTGTACATCGGTGGCCAGATATTCATATCACCATGTGCTCAGCTGACTTCTGAGTAGCTGCTGTGCTTGGTATGAAATATTAAACACCACAGGGCACACTGTGGTGTTCAGCATTTTATACCCCGGCACCCACACCTGACACCAGGGTCAGGTGCATGGACTTAAGACATTGGTAATGCTTTGAACTGTGAGGGTCAGTTAGCAACTGTGTTAGCCATGGCAAAAGGCACTGCATGTTTGTGCTGATGCCCTAGAAGGCACAGGCGATGGGTGGAGAGAGCAGGGCTAAACTCCTGTATTAAAAGCTTCTCTATCCCCCTGCCCCAGAAGGGCCTCCCTTTCATGTACTAAGGGGAGACCATGATTGTTAGCTTTGAAGGACTTGAAAATCTTTTGAGTAGGTAAAGTTATACTACCCCTTGAGGGAAAGATGCTGACCATGCCATAGTGATGCAGTCCTGGAAGGGGCAAGTGTTGTAGAGTCGGCACCTCTCACACACCCTGCTGCATGCCTACTTTAACAACAGGAGGCTGAAGCCCAATGCAGTGGCACACGCCTGTGATCCCAATGACTCAGGAGGAAGAAGCAGAAAGGTCCTGAGTTCAAAGCCAGAGGCAGGTGGCTTTGTGTAACTTAGTGGGACCCTAAGAGACTAAAAAATGTGTTGGGGTGCAGCTCAGTGGTAGAGCACTTGCAAAGTAGGTGCAAGGCCCTGGCTTCAACCCCCAAGTACCACAGAACAAAACAAATAATAACAATTCCAAAAAAAATAAACAAATAAAAGGAGATCGAGCCCTACAAGGCTGTGCTTTAGAGCTAAGGATAGGCCTGGAATACATGTCACCTGCTTATAGGACAGGAGAAATTACCCCTATATTCATTCTCAGGCAGTGAAGGTTAGATTTTCCTCTTAGCTCTATGCAAACTTGGGCAATTCAAATTAATCCAACAGATTTTTTTTGAGCATCTCTTCCACATAAGATTCAGATAGGTTAAAGGACAGTGCTGATCAAAACAGTCCTAACCAAACACTTGCAGAAGAGTGTCCAGGGTTTGTTTTTGGAAAATGCATATTCCTGAGCCCCACACTGGCTTAGCAAAGAGCATCTCAGAGATACTGCCTTTGAAACAAACTTTTCTAGTGATGATTACAAAGTTTATGATCCACAATGACCTTTGGGCCATAGAACTAGGATTAATTTTTGTGCATCTGGAGGGGGTCCCTCATGTCACAGAGAAGAGGATATTGTGGCATAGCAGTAGATTCCAAGGTGAAACAACTCCAAGCTACCACAGAGTCCACAGAACAGGCATTGAAGTGAGTACCAGGGTGGGTTGGTAGGGAATGTACTTCCACTTCAAATAGTCAAGGATCTATGAAGTGGTCTCTAGAATCTCTCATGCCAGAAGGGCCAGACCTTTCAAGAACATGTAGATACATTAGTTCATTTTGGGGTGCTATAAGAAAATACCAGAGCCTGGGTATTTTGTAAATAAAATAGGTTTGGTTAATTCAGTTGGGGAGCGGAAAGTCTGAGATTGGTGACCGCACTTTGGCTCCACTTCAGCACAGCAAAGAAACAAAAAGGGAATGAGCCTCATGGGGAGTGGCCTCACTCTCAAGAACTTGCTCACTCCTGAGAGAACCACATCCATCCCTTCTGAGGGTGAAGCCCCTAACCTAACCACCTTAAATCTCTACCACCTCAGCACCGCCACACAGGGGACAAAGTCTCTAGGCGTCAGCCCTTGAGGGTCAACCTAGCAGGAGGGTTACCCTCTAGAAATTGTCTTGCTGAGTTTTATAAATAAACTGAAATTAGGGAAAAGTTGCAAAAAGAATACAAAGAACTTCTGTATCTCCTTTACCTGGATTCATCAATTATTAGCATTTTTTCCCGAGTTTTATTCTCTCTCTCCAGACACGTGCACACAAGTATGTGTACACTCACAGGTGCATTGATTTATGACCAGATGAGGGTCTGTCACAGACACCTGCCCCTTATAGATTAACACTCCAGAGCACAGTTGCTCAGACTCTTCTCTATGTAACCACAATATAATGATCAAATCAGAAATATTTAAAGTGAATACAGTACCATTATCTGATCCATATGAATCTATATTCCAGTCTTGCTGTTATTGTCCCAGTGGTGTTAATGTCTTATTAGCAATTTTTTTTCCAGTTCATGATCCTTCTAGAAACCCTCTACAAGAGGCAATTTGTGACATGTAAGGCATTTTCCAGGGACCCTCTCACCTGGGCTGGATTCTCAGTTGCCAATTTTCTTGAACAGTATTTATCTCTAGCTTTTTAAAAAAAATTTTAAATTTTCTATACATGTTCAATTCCCCAAGTCAGCTAAAGTAGCAAATCATTGTCTCTCCCAGCAGCAGGGCTGTTGGGTAAAAGGAAACATGTATTTTTAATTTCACAAGATGGTGCCTGGTTGCTTTTTAAGAAGGCTCCAATCATTTACATTTCCCTTGACACAGAATATTAAATAGCATTAAAAGAGACTTGAGAATTTTGCACCACCCTGAATCCTGAGTTAACACTGTCCTATTAAATTCTCATTACCTCAGTCCCCCGTATCTGCAAGTTTACATTCTGACGTTGCAGCTATCCATAGTCAACAATGGACTGAAAATACTAAATGGGAAATTCCATAAATAATACCTAAGTTTTAACTAACTTTTGGATAGCATATTGTTATAATTATTCTCTTTTTATTAGTAGTTACTGTTGTTAACTTAATGTGCCTAATTCATAAATTAAGCTTTCTCATAGGTGCATGTTTAGGGAAAAACATAGTATATGTAGGGTGAGTACTACCTGAGGTTTTAGGCATCCACAGAGGTCTGAAAAATATCCCCTGAGGGTGCAGGACTACTGTACATCTGTGGTCTCATTTCTGTATTCCTTAATTTTGTCGGTAGAATGAGACTAAACAGGCCACCAGGGACAAAAACTTCCTGGATCAGATGGATTTCAGCTAAATGCTACACAATTTTTAATGAGGTGATAACATCAATGTTATTTAAACTATTTCAGGAAATTAATCCCATTATCAAGCCAGCACAATTTAAAGAAGAAAACTATCATCAGGCTTCACTTATAAAAACACAAAAATTCTAAATAAAATATTACCTCATGGAGTTCAACAATGCATTAAAAGAATAAAATATTTGACAAAATAGAGCAAATTTCAGGAATATAGGAGGTTCTAAATAAGAAAGTAGTGGGCTGGGATTTAGCTCAGTTGGTAGAGTGCTGCACTACAATCTCTGAGGTCCCGAGTTCAATTCCTAGCACCGCAAAAAATGGGAGAAGGACCTGGCAATCCACTCCCAAGGCAATCCTGAAACAGTCAGCCATTGAAAACCCTATGAGGGTCGCTATGAGTCAGATACTGACTTGACGGCACCTAACAACAACAACAACAACAAATAAGAAAGTCTTTCCAAATATTGCTATATCAACAAAATGAAAAAAACAAAACACAACATGATCTTGGCAATAAATGCTACAAAAGTATTTGAAGGAATTCAGCTACCAATCTTAAAATAAGAACTCTAAATAAAATTAAAATAAGAATCTAATTAATTATATTTCAGACTATTTACAAAAGCTAGTAGCATGTTGTCATAAATCGTAAAATCCTAAAAACTACTTCACATTAAATAAGAAACTAGTCAAGATGCTTGCAATCCCTATATAATTCAGCATTGTTCTGGAATTTTTAGCAACTGCTAAATAACTGTTATTTAGCAACTACTAAATAACTAAATCTTGGGGCAATCATGAGCAATTCCAATACTTATACAAATATGCATGCAAAACTATGGTCATATGAATATGTCCTTCTGTGGTTGTTTATCCAGAAAACTCAAAGGATACCAATAGAGAAATACTAGAATTATAAGAGAATTTCATAATGATGAGATAAAGATATAAAAGTCAGTAGCTTTTTCTTTCCGAACAATCAATAACTTTACTTTTTTAAGTCTACCAATGGGATCCCAAAAAGGCAACATTATTATTCATTCCTTTGAAAACAACAATAAGAATTACACATTGTCAGGCTCAGTGACACACACCTGGGTAGTCCCAGCTGCCCAGGAAGTGAGAGGATCACTTGAGCTCAGGAGTTTGGGGCCAGGCTGGGTAACAAAACAAGACTCTGTCTCTTTAAAAAATGTTTTAAAGTTATAAATTGGAGAAGGACGTGACAATCCACTCCAAAAACAATCAGTCATTGAAAATCCTGTGAGGCTGACTATGAGTCAGACCCAACTTGACAGCACCTAACAACAACAACAACATATGAAAAAAAGTCTTATTGAAGGAGAGCTATCACGATTTGAACAAATAGAAAGGCATTCTGTTCTCTTATGTGGGAAGATGTAGTATCATGAAAGAATCAACTGTTAAATGAACATATAAATTTTTGTGATTCCACATAGAATCCAAGCAGAATTTAGAGGAAAGGCAGGAGCTATGTAAAATCATACAAAGCATAAATGGATTTAAAGTGGACCTGAGAATAAACATGTGAAGTGTTCAGAAAAGATCCTAGTCATTGACTTGGCCTTACTGAATATTGGACTATTCTTTAAAGCCAAAATAAACAAATCAGTATGTTGCTTAGAATTAGACAAACAAGTCAGAAATTCTAGATTCTGGAACAATAAATGTGAGAATTTAGTAAACCTTAATGGTGATTTTTTTTCAACTCAGAGATAAAACTGCAGATTAATTGTATTTTCACAACTGGCTCAATATCTGGAAAAATTGAATTCCCATCTTGTATGATACAGAAAAATAAATTCCAGATATATTAAGGACTGAAGTGGGAAAATAAAACCTTTAGAATCACCCAAGACATTCCTGAAAACTATATGGAAGTTCCAGGGCAGGGAAACCTGTAACCACAGTTGGACATGCTAAAGTTACTCTTGCCCATTTAGAAATTAAAAGCTTTTCTGTTGCAGAAGAAACTATTTTCAAAAACCCAATAGACAACAAATACATTTGGATGAAATTTTATAACATGAAGACAGTGTTGTATCTATTATACTCAAAGAACTCTTAGGAGGGAGGTAGAAAATGGACAAAGATCCTGGCTGGATGTTTTCACAGCATTACCAACCCAGATGGTCAACAAATACAAGAAAACATATGCAAACTCATGGGTGGTTGGGGAAATGTAAAGTTTTTAAAGTCAGAATTACTATCCTTAATTTTTCAGCCTGGAGAGTATTAAAAAGACCATTGCTGATAGGGGAATGGAGAAAAAGGTCACCAGTGTCCTTTGCCAGGGGAGATGTAAGTGGAGCCTTCTTAAAAAGCAACCAGGCACCACCTTGTAAAATTAAAAATACATGTTTCCTTTTACCCAACAGCCCTGCTGCTGGGACTCTTTCCCATGGAAATAAAAGAGAAAACATGCATGGTACAACATATTATAGAAGTTTACTACTTAACATTTCTGGTAACAAAAAAAGCACTAAAAAGACTGTGTTAGTGTCAAATCCAAAGGACATGGAGGGCTTTCCCTGATGTATTGTTTACACACATTTTTTGTTCATCAGACTTTTCTTGCTAATGTCTCCTTTTTGTAGAACAAATCATGGTCCCCAACTAGTCTATGTATATGAATGCAGTTTTTGCTAACAGAGAAAATCATGTCAGGGCATGCTAGGGTGCGTCAACTAAGTAAGGAAAAAGGAAACCCAGCAGGATAAGTGCTAGCTCACATATGGGTTGATGCAAAACAGTGGAGAAGGTAAGTCCTGGAAAGTGGGGGGAGCTTCTGAAATGTGTCACCAGCATACCTTCTTCTCGCCCTGAAGCTTTAATTACTGAAAGGGCAGTGAGAGCCACAGCTCCCAACCTTCTCCTTGAAGTTTTTGTTGCATGTCAAAATCCCAGGGTTGTTTTCCACCTGTTCTGTGCTCTGTGCTGAGGAACAGCGTGAGAATTTGAGGGGCTTCACTCACCCCTCCTCTCCCCACTTGATCCTAGCTGACTTGGGAAAGGCTCATTTCTCTGGCTGCACATCCAGATAAGTGGGGTGAGTCCAGGATTCTCTCAGAGATGCATGTTGGATTCCCACAGCTACAGAGTTGGCTAGGTTTGTGGGTGTGGATCTGATCAACGTGGCTGCTGAGCTAGGGTGACTCAGTCTCTGTGAACCATGGCAGAACCAAGTAGGAAGCTGGCCCATGGGCCCAACGTGTGCCAGACCAATGTGTCGTGTTTCCAAGCCCCACCTTCAATGTCCAGTTCTACCTTTCTGGCACAAAAGCATGAGCACATTCTGCCCTTAGAGAGTACAGGTAAAAGTCAGCATCTTTGAAGGATGTCCCGGAGGTCATTTGACTGCCTTCCCATCCATGCACTGCCCCGGAGCTGGCCACCATTCTGTGTGTCCTGCAGCTTCCCCTGGATGCTTGTGAGGGGTGGCACTTCTCTAAAGGAACTTCCTGGGGCACCTCTGCCACAGTTCTTCGCTGTCCTACCAAGTCCAAGAAGTCCAGGCCATGCAGGTGGCATGCTCTGCTGGAAGGGCCTCCTCAGGACTCACCCTTCCCCTTTAGGCCCCACCCACAAGCAGTGTCACAGAGTGCTATATTTTCTGTTTATCCACCTACCTGTTGGCCTGTTATCTCAAGTCACCCCCTCTGCAGTGGATAGGGTTCCTGGAAGTCAGAGACCTGCTTCCACTCTGGTCTTTTCTTATTTGTCAATCGGTGTCCCTGGTGCCTGACATAGTCTCTGGCCTATAATCCATTCACAGTAAATGCTTGCTGGGTGCCTGAATGGATGAAGTTCCCTGTGCTTCTTGGGACTCAAGGAGAAGATCAGGGTAGGAAGCTGTAGAGTGTGGTTTCCAGCACTTGTAGAACACACAATGCCCCCAGAGTCCCCTGGGGTGTGTCTCCATCTGCTTTGCCTATAGTGGGGGGTTGGGGAGCAGGCATTCATTGAGGGAGATTTCTCAGCTCAACAAATATTTATAACATTGGTTTTGGTATTCAGTGGATTCATTTTGCAGGGACTGACAGTGAGCAATTGTGGTTCCTTTATTTCCTTTGGTTATAAAGTGTCTGGGGGGCTGTGAATCACAGAGGCTTGGGTTTGGACTTGGCTGACGTTAAGTCATCACTGTAGAGCACTGAGATGCTGGTGCCCCCAATCTGGAAGTGCTGCTCTCAGTGGCTCCTTGTCTCCACCAGATCTTCACCGCATTGCCCCCGTTCACTCTGGGAATCTTTGAGAGGTCCTGCACTCAGGAGAGCATGCTCCGCTTTCCACAGCTCTACAAGATCACCCAGAACGCGGAAGGCTTCAACACCAAGGTGAGCCCATTGTGGCCAGAGCCCTATTAGCACAGAGGGGCACAGCCTTCCCTCCATGGTTCCTGTGGTCACCCCCTGTGGGACATTTGGTGCTTGAGAGAGGACAATGGAGAAGCCCTGGGAGCCTGGGAGGCATAGGGTGCCCACATGGTGGCCACACCTCCTTTAGGTCTTATGGGTACCTCCCTCCCACTGCTCTGAGCCTCCACATGGGCTACTGATGTTAGTGGGGGCAGCAGAAGCCGCAGGCAGTTTGGAGTCTGGCTAAATGCTGCTGGATTTCTCATTTTAAAGAAAATGTTTCTGAGCAGGGTGTGGTGGCACATGCCAGAATGCAAGTTCGAGACCAGAGGCATTCTGCATAATTTAGCAAGACCCTGTCTCAAAAAGTAAAAAAAAAAAATGGACTGGGGGTGCAGCTCTGTGGTCCAGCAATTGCAGAGCATGCAAGCACAAAGCCCTGGGTTCAATCCCCAGTACTGCAAAAATAAAATAAAAATAAATAAAAAATAAAAGAAAGTGTTTCTGTAGTTAGTAAGTAAGATTGGCCATATATAATCAGGGATCAAGTCAGACATGGTTTAGTTGTTTTCAGACTGGAGAACTAGAAAAGAGAAAGCATCTGGGCACAGACTGAATGTCCCTTATCTGAAGTGCTTGGGAACAGAAGTGCTTCAGATTTCAGAATTTTCTGGATATTAGAATATTTGCTTGTATATAATAGATCTTGAGGATGACAGCCAGGTCTAAATACAAAATTCATTTATGTTTCATATGTACCTTATACACGGAGCCTGAAGGTAATTTTATGTAGTTTGTTATTTGTTTGCTAGAAGTATTAGGGGCTGAACTCAGGACCTCACGCATGCTTTGCCAACATTCTACCACTGAGTTACATCCCCAATCTCCCCTTTTATGTTTCATATCTTGTGTCAGAATCTTGCTAAGTTACATAGGCTGCCTCTGGCCCCAAATTCACCATCCTCCTGCCTCTGCTTCCTGAGTCACTGGGATCACAGGCATGTACCATTGTACCCAGTCATACAGTATCTTTAATAATTTTCTTCCCAGATCAGTTTCATGGTGTAGCATTTTCCAGCTAGGTCATTATGTCCGCATTCAAAAGATTCCAGATTTCAGAGCATTTTGGATTTTCGTGTTAGGGATGTTCAATCTATATAGGTCATCCAGAGAAGACCAAGGCAGGAACTGGGTTGGGTATAAAAGAAGAGTGTCAAATGGCAAAGGTAATCTGTGACACAGCTTGTAGACATGCCAAGAATGACAGGGTCATTGAGTGCTGCGTGCCCTGAGGGAAGCCGTGCACCTCATTTGTAGAGTAGGCAGGATGTGAGCACAGCAATCTGGTCACCATTCTGTGCCATGGGGAATCAGGTGGTTTAAACCAAGTGCTGTTACCCAGCTCAGTCACAAAACTATGTGCTGTTTATGGTTATGATCTGTGTGGTGACCCCTGAGGCCGGAGTAAGGCAGACACTGTGTGCTATGTTGCCAAGCCTCAGGAAGGGAACAGCTTCTAGAGGCTTTTTCTGAGCCAGATGTTGCCACCAGTCACACTTCACAGCTGTTTTATTATTGGGCAAGTTTAACAGGTATATCCAGAACTGGAAAAATATAAAAGGTATCCTGTTGACTCTACTATCTCCACACGCAGAGGCTTGGGTCACTAATTTTAACAATCTTTCTTTACTATGAGCCTGTTAATGAGGAAATATGACCTCTGTTCTGTGCATTGCTTACATAGATCAGATCTGTTTTCCACAGTTTGAATTCCAAAGCCTTTTGGAGTGGGGAGGTAATTAGGAAAGCACCCAAGTCAAAGGCAGTGGAACTGGGTAAGCCCTGAGATTTACTTGGATGTGTGTGTGTGTGTGTGTGTGTGTGTGTGTGTGTGTGTGTGTGTGTGTGTGATAGAGAAGTCAG
>VMDO01008034.1:0-48093 GCA_007922755.1 Pedetes capensis | reverse complement strand
AGAAGAAGAAGAAGAAGAAGAAGAAGAAGAAGAAGGGGAAAATAGAAAAGAAAGAGTTCCTATTTTCATATAATTTTTTTCATTATTTTCTGTTGTCCCAACACTACTTTAGATCAAGTTGTGTGACAATTTCCAGAACAACTTGTACACTTTTAAACAAATTTAATAAGTCATCTAAGTAGTTAAAGAGATGATTAAAGGTGCTGGTGTGGGACTCAGTGGTAAAGCACATGCTTACTATGCCAGGGGCCCTTCGTTTGATCCTCAGCACTCCCCTCAAAAGAGATTAAAATGGGTTCCTGAAACTGTAGTTTAGAAGAAAACTAAACTTGGTGCTCTTTTGTTTGACCTTTCAAGCACTAAAAGAGAATTTTTTAAATGTGCATGGTGTTAACAGAAATCAAAAATGATAGGAAAAATTGAATGGGAGGTATTTTAAAGAATAAAACAAGAGATTGAAAATAACAAATAAGAACTTCCACATAAAATGAATTTTTATGCTGATTTCAACCAGGGCATAGTTTTAATCTCTTCTTAATAATTCTGACCTGATGCCCTTACTCTGGATAGTATAGTGTTGTCTCTCTTACGATCCTAAGGAAAACCAGCCAGGTGCAGTGGAGCATGCCTGTAATCCCAGCAGCTTGGGAGGCAGAGGCAGGAGGATCGCAAGTTCGAGGCCAGAGGCAGTCTGCGTAACTTAGCGAGACCCTGTCTCAAAAAGTAAAAAAAACTGGACTGAGGGTGCAGCTCAGTGGTCCAGCACTTGCAGAGCATGCAAGTGCAAGGCCCTGGGTTCAACTCCCAGTACCACAAAAAACAAAAGCAAAAACAAACAACAACAAAAACAAAAAAGATCCTAAGGAAAACCGACCGCAGCTCACTTTTCAGATACCGATGCGTGTGTGTTGGTCTGCATACAGGCACATATAAATTTAGGCTTTGGAGTAAAGTAATATTACCTGGAGATAGTCCACTAATGTGTAAGTAGTAGGAAATCGTTGTTTGGGGCTCATTTTTAAATTTGAGAGTAACACGTTCCTCGCCAAAGCATAGAACTACAGCCAGGAGCCTCCACAGTGCTGTCGTGAGTTGCCCACCCAGGCCTGCGGTCCCACTGCTCTGACTCCTGTGCTTTGTTTTCCTGCAGGTTTTCTGGGGTCACTGCATCAACGCCTTGGTCCACTCCCTCATCCTCTTCTGGTTTCCCATGAAAGCGCTGGAGCACGGTACGGCTTCATGATTTCCACCGTCAGCAGGGGACTGGGTAGCCTCTGTGCTTTCGGCATGGCCAGGTTTTCATCTGGCTCCACAGAAGAGATCACAAGAGCACAGTTTAGAGAAAAGAAGTAAAATCAAACTAGAGCTAGTTCCAGGTCTATAGTGTGGAAGTCTCATCTGTTCTGGCTTTGAAAAACAGATACATACTAGGAATTCTAAATTCAATTTATAGTAACTGAGTCTTTGATGATGAAGAACAGAGCTGTGTTGTTATGCAACTCAGAAGCTTCTTGTCCATGAGTTTGAAATCTTGTGTTGATTACTTGAGCTTTCATTTTCCAAGGCTACCAGGCTTGTGTGCAGAATCACTCATTTTGTAAGACTGGAATCATATTCCTTGTTGGTGAGTCTCCTTTCCTGGTGGTGCATATTTTGAAGTCATAGTTTGAGGACTGATTCTCCAGATTGCTTTTGGTCCTTCTGCACAGTGACACCAGCACAAGTAAGCACCGTGACAGCCTCTGTGTGTTCACACTTCTTAATATGTCCAAAATACACTCTCCACATCAAGAAATCTGTCTTGAGTCTCAGAAAATGAAAATGTATCACGAGAATGCTTTTCTTTCATCGTTCTTAAATAGTCATAATCCCTGTGGGGAACGTGACTGCAAAGGTTGACCAGACGAGGCCTTTGATTGTTCAAGAATCAAAGAATGCAGAGTTTCCAGGCATCCTTGCTTCTGTATCAATGCATGTGATGCTTCAAACAGAAATGACTCATCCTCACTGATATCCATGAGCCTGTTAAACATAGACAGGGAAGATGTGTGTACCGATAGTTTATTATGCCCCATAACATATTCTTTCTGTTTCATCAGAACTCCTTTTCTTCAAGGGTTCTTCAATGTTTAGGTCAGAAAACAGAATTTTCTGCTACTAACCCCCCCTCCCCCAACAACATTTTAGTGAAATCATTTTCTCTTGCCTCTATGGCTTTTTTGTGCTTCATCTCACTCATGGTGGGTTTAATTCATTTTTATATGGTTCCGTAAGTAAGGGTTTACAAGAGGGAGAGCAGGGGTGTGGCTGTCCTGAAGTGGTGGCCCTGTCATCATAGCAGGGTGGACTATGATGGGGGCAGCTTGGCTGATGAGCATTAGAGCAGGTGTAGTGATTGTCCTCTTGTACCTGAGCTAGGTACATGGTGGCCAGCAGACTGGCCAGACTCCTTAGCCTTCTTGTGTAGACACTGAACTATGGTCCTAACTCAGAACTATTTGCCTTTGGGTGCCCCAGTTTTATAAGATGGTCATTTACTTGCCTCTTCCTAAAGAAGCTAATGTGGCTTCTGATCCTGGTGTTGGGATGTAGTTGGTAGCTCATAGATGGTAGAGGATTGCTGGAGCATGCCCACATCCCTTAGGCAAGTCCACTCACTCACCTAACACACCTGTCGTGTCCAACTCATAGTGACCCTCATAGGGTTTTCAATGGCTGATTGTTTTGGGATTGCCTTGAGAGTGGATTGCCACATCCTCCCATTTTTGCAATGCTGGGAATTGAATGTGGGACCTCAGAGACTACAGAGTGGTGCTCTACCAACTGAGCTAAATCCCAGCTTCCTCCTTTACCTATTTCTCCCAATTTCCACTGACTACTTGGCAGCCAGACGAGAGGATATCTTTTCTCCCCATTTATTGTCACAATCACTAATCAATATCATTTATTGAACTTTTGACATGGGTTTCTTTTCCTTGTGTTGCAGTGTATTAAGTGAAAGTATTTAACATGAAGTAAATTATAAATATTAAACATATTGACATAGAAGACCATTTTTGTTCTTGTTCATTAGTTGACTTTCTTTAAAAAATTGAATGCCTATTTTAGAATTAACCTATGAATTCTCCCAAGTTAGTACAGAGCAAAAATTATTACATTATTTCTCACAAATCTTATACATTCATATAATATTCATGTCTGAGGCACTGTGGCAGATTCCAAGGGTGATACGCAGATGTATTAGTGCAGGTCTGTACTTCTCTCTGCCCATGGGATTGTTGAGTCATATTAAAGTATTTATGACCTATACCTTGTTAATATAAAGTTGGGTGTTTTGTATCATGTATATCCCAGTGACTTGCATTGTTTCCCATTAAGCTAAATTTGGCTATGACTGCTAATATTCTCTGAGGTGGTAGATTCTTAAACTCAAATATTCATTCACTTAAAAAAAAAGATAAATGAAGCATGTTCTCCATGCCAGGGTCTTTCTGGGTACTGAGAATACAGTGGCATATGTAACAGATAAATGCCAGCCAGCTCTTGTGGAACTTACAAGTAGAGAAGGTGGAACCTGAACAAAAAGTATTACCAAAGAGAAAGGTCCAGGTGAACTGGACCATGTTCCAGGAAACCTAACCGGAGCTGCTGTTTAGGGACTGCTTCCTAGAGAGTGACAGCAGACTTGAACAATGAGTGCAAGTGAGTGAAGGAAAGGGTTTCAGCTCTCAAGAATAGCGCAGAGTGGGCATGGTCGCAATGAAAGAAGGCCTTGTTGGGCGGGTACAGGGAAGGATTGTGCCCTGAGATGGTGAAGATGGGGGCAGAGATCAGCCTTTTCTGGATCTTTTGGGATGAGTGAGCCTTCCAAAGTGTCAATGTAAGGGAAGCCATGGCAGGCATTAAGCAGGGAACCATGTGACCTGACTTGCTTTGACATAGCCACACTGATAGGGATGATTGCTGGAGTCCAGCTGGTCAGCATTGCATGGCTCTGTGTAACAGCAATGGTGGATAAAAGTGGATGAGTTGCAGGTTGAACCAGAAGGATCCCTCGCTGTATGAGTTGATACTTTCCATACCGTACCTGATTGCACTGTGTCCCAGTCCTGCAGGAAAAAGTGCTGTTGCAGCCACAAAAGCTAACACAGTGCCTTATCTTAAAGTTGGGTCCATGAAACAATGCTCTGACATTTGTTCCCCTTTAAAAGTCACTGCCAGTACGACATGTAATTCAAGAAGTGTGTAAAGTGAGTGAAAAAGATGCAGAGAGACACAAAGTGTTAACTAGGACAGAAAGGGAGTAGTCAGGCAATGTGACCCTGCTATCTGGGAACACCTGTGGAGAGGACAAAGTGTTGGAAGTTCATAAAATTCTGAAACATATTAATGCAGTAAAAGGAACTTGCTTACTAAGAACTAGAGAGACAGAACATTTTGGAAGCCTTTTAGTTTCATACAAATGGAAGTACAACTTACCAGTTTGAGTAACTCATTTGTTACTAACCAAATCATAACACATTTGAAATGTAGTTAAATTTCCAAATTCAAAGGCAAGATTTTTTCTTTTCTGTTTTGGTTTGTTACAAATGTGGTAATGGACTAATAAGGTGAAGCCTTGACTTTAGAGATGGCTTTGCTGTATAATCCAGACCATGCTCTGCCCCACTCATCATCAAACAGAAATGAATTGGAAAGGGCTTTCTTTTCAGATAGGTATGCCTATGTTTCCATGTCTCTTGGAATAAACACACTGTCACTTGCACTTTGGACACTAGGGTTTGGTATGAAGATTTAGGATGCAGGAGTCAGGATTCCCAGATTTTACTCTCGTAACTTTAGCAGGAAGCTGAATTGAGGAGCTTGGCTAGTACAGGTTTATTCTCACCATCTCACAGTCCTGCAGAGCAACATCTGGGTCATGGGCATACAACTGTATCCTCCTGCTTGGCACTCCAGAGCTGGGGAGCCTTGATGCAGGAGCCCTTGCCCCTCCCAGGGCTCACTGCTTCCTACAGATGTCCGGTGACTGCCTAGATTATACAGACCAGACTCTGCCCTTTCCCTTCTCAGACTCTCTCCAAGCTATCCCACCAGCCAGGCCTGTGGGAATTGTTCACCCTGGCCGACCCTAAACTGGTTCAGCATGCCTGCCCTGCTTCTGCCCTTCCTTCCTTTGAGAATCCCAATAAAGGTCTGGTCCACACTCTGCCCCTTCCTCCTTCCTCACTGAACCTACCCCAGAGTTCCCCTACATGGTGCACCTGGCCTGCTGTTTCTAGTTGTAAGGAAGGCTCAAAATGGACTCTTCTTCTCTGAAATCTCGGCCATTTCAGTCTATCAAATCTACAGTGGAAAGAGAACATGCGCATTTTTATTATTTGCCAAAGATGAACCACACACACATTCAGTGTGAAGCACAAAGAAGGGCCAGGTGGCTGAACCTCGGAGCATTTCCCAAGAGCTGGGAGCCTGGGCTTGTGCAGGCCACAGAAGGTGGCAGGGAGGAAGTACACAGCCACCAAAGGTTGTTCCGAGGCCATCCAGGTAGCTGTCACCTGCGATACCTCTGTGTGGGCCACAGTCAGATCCCTATCTCTCATCCTGCTGCTGAATCCTCCCAAGGCGTGGGGGTATCAGATAGAAAAGATTTCATCTGCATCAGCTGTTTACAAATAGAGAAAAATGTAAATTTCTTTTTGCCAGAGGACAGCTTTCCAGAACCATTCCCGTGCTGAGAAAAGTCTGCAGTTTCTCCAAATAACTAATGTGAAACATGCCCAGAGAATATGCTTAGGGTCTGTATTTTGCTCTCCCACATGGTAGTCTGTGAGTGAGGGTGTCCTCTGCATGATGGTCGTTCCATCCCCAATTGCCTTTGCCTAGGTCACACCCCAAGGATGCCTTCAGTGCAGGACCCCTGGCTTCACCCTTAGCCTTAGCACTGGGAGGAGAGAGGGTCAGGAGTTTGGTGGTTCCTACCTGTCTCAGTCACATCTACCTGCCAAGAACCTGTCACAGGGCCCTGCCCAGGTACAGGGGCTGAGGATGTCACCTGGCTATGCCCCCAGGAGTCAGAAGCACATCTGTAGCCTCACGAGGGGACTGCTGGCCTCGACACTCAAGTTTACTCTCCCTGACTTTTATTTCCTTTTTCAATTCTAGTTTTAGTAAACAACAGTGAAAAAAGAGATTGAAATTTGAGTTTCGTAGCCTTAACTTCATCCAGCTGAAGTGGCAGCCGTGAGGAAAACAGCAAGCAAGAGGCTTATGTAACCAGGAACTGAACCCAGTGCTGCCTCTCAATGTAGTTGTAATTGTTAACACTTGTGTAAACCTCCTCTGTTAAAAAGCACTTTCCAAGATTTCATACCACTCTTTTCAAAGAAAGGAAAAAAATAAATGTTCTCTTCATGAATACATAGTGTTGGGAGCAGAAATAGTAGTGCTAATGATAGTGCTGCCATGAAAGCGGTTAGGTTCTGAAAGTTTATTTGTAAATGAGTTATCTAAAACTTGGACGATGTCTTTGTCTTTGGTTCATGTCTAGGAGTAGCTGGTTGGTGTTGTACCTTCTCTGAGCCTCTGGAGTTCCCCTACATGGTATCACAGGTTCAAAAAAAGAGCCCAGAAGTTAAATTTTGCTATTTTTTAAAAATAAAATTCCTTATTGTCAAACAAACATGTTTTATGTAATCTCAGGATGTCCCAACTCAGGACAGGTGCCGGGCAGGAGCAACTGCCTAAGCCCAGGTCAGTGCTTAGCAAGTCACAAATGACTGTGTAATACCAATTACAATTGCAGACTGTTTCCCATATTTTGTGATTGATTTCATGAAAATTGTTGATTTGATAATTTTTAGCATATCTCCATTATAGAACAAGAAGGGAATTTTTAATGTTAGTTTAGTTTGATTTTATTGTAGTTTATAAAACCAATTAGAATTTTTAAGTGCCTTAAAAATTCTTAATTTTTTGATCAATTTTGTTACATAAATGTTATGTTAGTAACTTTTTAAAGGTGCTTTAGTTCATACAACAACATAATTAAACCTTAAAAGCAAATAGCTTAAATGATAAAAGGTTTTTTGTTTTGTGGTATTGGATGACCCCTAAAACCTATATCCATCACTTAAGTTGACAGTATCAGTTAAGGGCTACACACCCCAGAGAGTTAGATGGAGTGGAGGACTCAGTTCACATTCTGGAATCCGTGCTCTGAGATTAAGCTGCTGGAAGATCCTGATAGAAGGAAGCAGGAGCTTGGTACCTACCTACTCTCTGATCATCTGTTTTGGCAAAACTCACAATGCCATGGGAAGGATACGTGGCCTCCTGAGTTCTTCCCACCATGTTCTGAGGGCAAATTGACAGTGACGTGTAGATTCACCGTCCCGATTCCCAAACTATTAGAAATCTGCATAGCATACCAATCCCCCAGCTGTCCTACAATTGCGGACCCTGTCTTCTCAGCGGCAGGCCACAGCACTCTCTCTGGGTTGGCCTCTTATCAGGGCCCCTCCTGAGTGTATTCTGTGGTTTCTCTGGGTAATGATCTCATGTTTTTAATGAGCACACGATTGAAATGGCGTCCTTATAAATGTCATTAACCCAGCCTTTTGGAACATTCTGAAGGAAGGTCCCTGATCTTGCTGTTTAGAAAATGTGATGTACTTTTCTTAGAAATCTTGGCTTTTCCCACAAGTATTTTCAAAGAAGTTTTTGCAGCATTTTGGGAGCTGTCACTACTAATGTGAAGCCTGTGTGGGTTTGTCCCAATTATTCACAACAGTCGGTTTTAGGGGTTATATTTCCAGATCTAATTTGTCTAATCTAATGCTGGCTCCTGGATCCAACCAAAGAATTGCAAATAATGTTAAGTCCAGAAGAACAGATTCCACAGCTGTTCTGAGTCAGGGCATCCAGAAGCCACAGGACCATTCTGCGTCTGAGGGCAGCTTCTCTCTGGAACAGTGTCTCCATCTCTCATGAGGATGAGAAGCACCATTGTTACTGTGGGTTTTATATCACACACAGTCACAGGTCATCTACACGGATTCAGTGTTTATCAACCAAAGCTGATGGAGAATTGGCCATTCCCTTTTTTCTTTCCCCTATGGAAATCATCCCTGGGACTTTCCGGACAGGTGACAAATGCCCTTCTCTCCCAGATCAGCTTGTGTTGCAGGTGGGTGGGATCCAGGACTTGCCAAAAGGCTCCCTGATCCCAGGCAGGTTGTCATACCAGCTGTTCTGCTGCAGTGGGCAGGTTAATTCCTCTCCTCTTTCCCCTGGCTCTGTAAGCCTTTGGGGGCTAATGATGGATTTCTCTTAGTAGGAGCTGAGCTCCTTGCTGATTAGGAAGGGAAAACAAAGGTTGAGTGACATCACATCTCTGCCTGTGGTTCAGGATTGGGTCTCCTTCACAGGGACCTTTTCAAAGCCTTGCCTGGCTTCATTCCTCCTGACCTCTTTTGTAGGCCCACCCCCACCTCACCATTCAGCCCTGAGTTCACCTGCCTGCCTCTGTACAAACTGCCTGAAATATCTGTTACCCTTGCTCTGTCCCCTACCTGCAAATAGCCAGCTACACCACTGCATGCTGCTTTCTGAATAACAAATGTTTCTGCTGTGGTTTACACAGATGGTGGAGAAATAATGTTCTGGAGGCTGGTATGGGGAACCCAACTAGTCACCCAGGTTTGGGAGCTTCTTCCCCATTTCAGAAAAAAAAAATCCATTGAGATTTTAAATGTCTGACTGAAATGAAGACCACAAAATGCCAGGAAAGATGTTTCTCAGAGAGGAGCAGGAGAGTCCAAATAGTGCTGAGGTTAAGTAAAGTGGGAGAGGGATCGGAAGCCAGCCTTGAGAATAAACCAAGCAACCAAGCTGGGCTTTTCCAGCCTCAAATTACTGGGCAGCTGTGACTGAGGGTGTCTGTCGCCCTCACTGTCCTGGGTTTCTCCTCTGGAGGAGAAACTGGTTGGCAGGTTTTCAATGTGAAATGGCGCCACCCGGGGTCTGCAGGATGATGCCTGTGGCTTGTTTGGAGAACCTTCTCTTTTCAGAGGCTCCTGACAAATTTCTCCTCCAAGGGAATAAATTATTTACAGATGGTATTAGTTTTGACTGGGGAAAGAAATACACTTTCCTAAGCTAAAAATGAAAATGCAATGTTGAGTTATCCCACCAAAATGATGAGGTGAAATATCAAGTTTAGCCTATCTTCCTGAAAAGTTGAATGCTCAGATTACCTGAAGTGTAAACATTTTATTGAATGCCAGTAGCATTCACCATGACATGTTAGAAATTAATGCAACATGGGACTCTAGACACTGCAGTGAGAAACGGCACTTTGGGGCTCCCATCTGTTTTCAACCCCCACCAGGTTGCCAGGGTCCTGTCTAGAGCCTTTCTTTCTTTCTTTCTTTCTTTCTTTCTTTCTTTCTTTCTTTCTTTCTTTTTCTTTTCTTTTTTTTTTTTTTTATGGGAGGTGAACCTAAGGCCTCCCACATGCTAGGCAACTGTTCTGGCAGTAATGTGCACCCCGCTCCCTTTTTCGTTTTTCATTTTGAGATAGAATCTTGCTGAATCCTGCAGACTGCCTCTGGCCTCCCATTCAGGATCCCCAGCCTCAGCCTCCTGAGTACTGGGATTGCAGGCAGGCACATGCCACCACCTAGGGCTTCCAGTGATCTCCAGGGTCCACCTTTATGGAGGTGCTGCCTCCGTTAAATCAGCACTCAGCTCGCAGGTGATCTGAGCATCTGCCTCTGTGAGGGCCATCAGCTTTGGGTACTGCATCCCATTATACTGACCACAGCCTTGCTCCAGATGGTGTGGCCAGCTGTGCCACCACATTCTTTCCTCCTTCCCCCTACCAGAGAGATAGGGTTTCCCTCTGTTCATTAGACATCCTTTGGAAAGAGAACTCTCTATACTTGTTCCACCTCCTTTTTTGTCTTTCTTCTAATACCGTGGTTTTCAACCAGGGATAATTTTGCTGCCAGGGAACATTTGGCAATGCCTGGAGTTTCTCTCTTCATTTTTTTTTCCCTTTCTTCTTCTTTTTTTTTTTTTTCTTTTCTTTCCTTTTCTATTTTTTAATTTATTTATTTTTATATATTGTAGATAGCATCTCATTATGTTGTCCAAGCTGGCCTTGAACTCACAAGTCTTCTACCCCAGCCTCCCGATTGCTGGAATTATAGGCTTGCATCACCACACTTGGCTCCGAAGATATTTTTGATTGTAACAACCAAGGGGATGCAACTGGCATCTAGTGGGTAGAAGCCAAAGTCATTGCCAAACATCCTATAGTACATAGGGCTTCTCTCTGCCCCAACAGACCCAGAGAGAGGGGTACCACATGTTCTCTCTCACATGTGGCAGCCGGGAGGTCAGCCTGAGTGTGGCCTGTGATGTTCAGGGATGGATGTGATTGGTGTAGCTGTGTGCATATGTTGGCTTGTCACCTTGGTGAGGACACTGATGTACAGATGGATCAGAGATAAAGTAAAATATTAAGGAAGAAAAAAGAAAGAAAAAGAATTGTTAGGCAAAATGTCAATACAGCCTAGGTTGAGAATCTCTAGGCTGAAGAAACGTCCCACGCCAACTCAGAATGACAGGCCAGCCTTCCAAGGGCTTCTACGCGGCCCACCCCCACCACCACCGAAGGTGTTAGCTCTGCTATTTCCTTATGTGGCCAGAATTTCTGTCATGTGAGCCTAACTTTCTGCCCACCTCAATTGTTGCCTAGAAATTTCCTTCCCCTTTGGTATTGGTCTTTCTTTCTCCCTTCCCTTCCTTTCCCTTCCCTTCCCTTCCCTTCCATTCCCTTCCCTTCTTTGCCCTTCCTTCCTTTCCCTTGCTTTCCCTTACCTTCCTTATCTTCCCTTTTCTTCCCTCCCCTCCCCTCCCCTCCCCTCCCATCCTTTCCCTTCCCTTTCCCTGTTTTACTGTGTAGTCCAGGCTGGCCCTGAGCTCCTGGGCTCACAAAGTCCTCCTGCCTCAGCTTCCTGAGTAGCTGGGATAACTGGCTCCCCTCACACCCAGCTAAATGCTAGTATTTCACATGAGTTCTTCTTAGTCTAATTAATTTTCTCCTTGAAATTGTCTCCCTTCATTCTTTGGGGTCCATTTTTCTAACTCAGTTGATGAAAATAAACTCTTGTTGACAGTAGTTACAGCTTCTTACCAAGGCATGTGACCTTGGACATGTTACCGAAAGTGTACCGAAAATGTTACTGAAACAGTTTGCTCCACCACTTTCCTCATCTGATACATGAAGATCACAAAAGTGTTTCATCCAGTTGTTAATGTATTAAAGGAGCTAATATATGCAAGGTGCTTAGAACTGTGCCTATCCTATGGTAAACGATTATAGAACATATGTTTCCCATGCAGGATTTCTTATAATATCTAACATTTTCTTTTTATTATGTATATATCCATAAAGTGGGGAACATTCTAAAATATGGAATGCATTCTAAATCCTCCATATTAGACAAATGACTTATATATTTGATTTATTTTAGTCCACGAATTAGCTAACATTAGACATGTTGGTATTAAAAGGAGATTCAGGGCCAAATGTGGTAAGTAGCTCACCCCTTTAATCCTAGCACTTGAGAGGCCAAGGCAGGATGATTGAGAGTTTGGGGATACATAGAGAGACTTCTAAAAACCAAAGACTGGTAGTGTAGCTCAGTGGCAGAGTGCTTGCTTAACAGACCTTGGGTTTGATCCCCGCATGGGGGCGTTGGGGGGTGGGACAAAGAAAGTTGTCAAGCTGAGTACAGCAGCATGCATCTGTGATCCCAGCTTTTCTGAGGCTGAGTCAGGAGGATCAGAGATTAACGACTGTATGAAAAAAAAAAAAAACCTGCATACTATGATTTTCTGCTTGGCCTCCCACCCCTTCTGTTCTCTAGTTTAGTCAGTTTCCTGTCGGCTCTCAAGGGCTCTGGCTGGGATTTAGCTCAGTTGATAGAGTGCCACTCTGCAGTCTCTGAGGTCCTGAGTTCAATTCCTAGCACCGCAAACATGGGAGAAGCATGTGACAATCCACTCCAAAGGCAATCTCAAAACAATCAGCCATTGAAAACCCTATGAGGGTCGCTATGAGTTGGAAACGACTGGATGACACCTAACAACAACAACAACTCAAGGGCTCAGTGCAGGCAGAATGTGAAGGCACCTGACTGGTGCTCTTTTCAACTAACATGGCTGCTGTCCACTTACAAACACTCAGGACAAGAGCGGCTCCAGGAAACCATCCTGGGCTGAGTTGAGAAAGAGGAGGAGCTGAGACTCACAGTTTTGCCACATGGGGTTGAGTTAGAAGCTAAAGCATCTTAAATTTCTTATCCAAAAGGAGCCTTAGAGGTAATTCAGTCATCATCATCACCTGCCTCTGATATAAAACCTGTGTGTTTTAGGGGAGGATCTTGGGGCTTAACCTCAAAATTTTAAAAGCTGAATAATAGTAGAGCTGGAAAAAGAGAGCAGGGATGGAATATTGTTGTTGGGTGCCCAGGAGTTGGGTCCAACTCATAGCGAATGAAATACTCCCTGACATTGTGCTTTGCCTGGCACTATGTCAGTGCTTCCCTACTATTCATAGGGTTTGCAATGGCTGATTGTTTCAGGATTGTTTCTGGAGTGGATGGCCACATCATTCTCCCATGTTTGCCGTGCAGGGATTGACTTCAGGGCCTCAGACTGAGCAGAGCAGCACTCTACCAACTGAGCTAAACTCCAGCCTCAGGGCTGGAATAAGGTCTTCTAAATCTCATTACTGGGATTCTTTTCCACTAACCCAAACTCCTTTTCCCCATCCCTTTGTCTAAATATACTGCTTCTTTTTTTTTTTTTTTTTTTTTTTTTTTTTTTTTTTTTTTTTTTTTTTTTTTTTTTGTAATATAATCATGTCTCAGGGTCACCTATTCTTACTGTTGTGAACACAACCTGTTGACCTCTTGGTGCCACGTCCTCATTCACTCCTCTTTTAATCAGTCTTTCTGTGTTAAATGACCAGAACAAATATCCTCCATCCCAAGTAAATGATCACACTGTTTACCTTGGTGCTCAGGCCCAAAACTTTGACATCAACTTTGACATTCTTTTCTACCCTATATACTCTATATCCAAATCATGAGCAAATACTGTTGTTCTTACCTTCAACGTACATGCCAGATTCTACCACTTCTCTCCACCTCTGATGTAGCCCTTCTGGCCCAGCCCATATAAGAGGCCTTTTGTGAAGATGGAAATGCTTTCCCCATGTGCAGCTATTGAACATCTGAAATGCTGCTGGTGTGATTTCTAAGGAACCAAGTTTTTTATAACAGCTTTATTGAGATCTAATTATATCTCAGTATATACCATATACTTCACCCATCTAAAGTATACAATTCTCTGGTTTTTCATATATTTACAGAGTTGTGTAATCATCATGATCATTAATTTCCAAACATTTTCATTGCCTCCAAAATCTGTCCCTCCCCAATTCCCCCAAACACCCCCAGCCCCTGGCAACCACTGGTTTATATTCTGTCTTTACATATTGGCTTGTTTTGGACATTTTACACAAACAGAATCATACATCATGTGGTCTTTTGTGTCTGGTTTCTTTCCCTCAGCAAAAGGTTTTCAAAGTTCATCTGTGTTATAGCAGGCATCAGTATTCCATTCCGTATTATTGCTTAATAATACTCTATTGTATTAATACACCATTCACCAGATGATGGACATTTATTTGTTCATTCACCAGTAGATGGACATTTAGGTTTATGAATAGGCTACTGTGTATAAATGAATAATGCTATTCATTATTTTACGCTATAATGGGTAATTATGAATAATGCTGCTATGAACATTCATGAACAAGTTTTTGTGTTCCATTCATATGTTTTCATTTTTCTTGGGCAGGTAGCTAGGGCTGGAAATGCCGGGTCATGTAATAAATGTGCACAATCTTTTGAGGAACTTCCTGACAGTTTTCCCAAGTGTCTGTACAATTTCACTTTGGGGTTTAGCTCAGTTGGTAGAGTGTTGGTCCATGTTCTCTGAGGCCCCAGGTTTGATCCCCAGCACCACAAAAATGGGAGAAGGATGTGGCAATCCATTCCCAAAGCAATCCCAAAACAATCAGCTATGGAAAACCCTATGAATAGCAGAGAAGTGCTGACATTCTGTTGTACATAGGGTCATTTTGAGTTGAACCTGACTCGACAGCACCTAATGACAACCACCACCAGTAGTGTATGGAGGATTTAACTTGTCCACAGCTTCACCAACTCTTGTTGTTGTTTGTCTTTGTTATTGTATCCATCCCAGTGGGTGTGGAGTGGTGTTTCATGGTGGTTCTGAGTCTGTTTCCTGGATGCCCAGTCATGTTGAATGTCTTTTCATCCACTGATGACCATTTGCGTATCTTCTCTGAAAAAATGTCTGTTCAGACCTTTTGCCCATTTTCAAATAGAGTGTGTGTGGTTTGTTTTGTTTTGTTTTGTTTTTTGGGCTTTTTATTTATGAGTTGTAAGAGTTCTTTCTGTGTCCTGAACATAATTCCTTAGTGGGTCCCTCATGTGTAGATACTTTCTCTGTTCTTACAGATCTTTTCACACTTTCGATGGTGTCATTTGAAATACAAGTTTCTAATTTGGGAGCGAATTTAGTTTTCTCTTGTCACTGTACTTTTGGTGTCACATCTTAAAAATCACTGCCAAATCCGAGGGCAAAAAGATTTACTGATATCTTTTATTGTAAGATTTGTATAGTTTTGGTCTGCGACCTCCTTGTGTGTGTGGGTGTGTTTGTGTTGCTAGGGATTGGCCCAGGGTCTAGCAAGGCAAGCTCTCTATAACCAAGCTACATACCCAGATACCCAGCCCCATTTTATGTTAATTATCTATTTTGGTGAGATTATATAGATGTATATATATCTAGATATATATAGATGTATACATATATATATATATATATATATATATACACATCTATATATATATATATATATATATATATATGTATGTATATGTATATGTATGAAGTAAACTTTGCATCCGAAACATTTTTGTAGACAATTCTGAGGCATAACTGCATTGAGTATGTTGTACAACATCACCACTGTTTCTAAAATTTTTCATCCCCATAAACTGACACTTGAACCTCATTAAACAATAACTAATTCCTCATTCTCCCCCTCCTAACCTCTTGGAAGAGTTGAATTTTTTCATCATATTTTATTTTAATTAATTTAAATATATAAACAACTAAATTCAGCTAGTGGCTGCCACTATATTGGACTGCATAGCTTTAATGCCACCAGTATCACCTTCCTGGATGATTCCCTACCATCACTGCCAAACTGGCATTGCATTTATTCTTATTTCAATCTTGGTCACCCATAATCTCTTCTCTCATAGAACCTGTAGCATCCCTTTAAGATTAAAATGCCTATCATTTCATTCCCAGCTCAGAATCTATTACCTGTCACAGTTAACACAGAAGCCCAAACTCTGCACTGTATCCTGTGTTAATTGATCACCCTGGCTGTTTGAATACCCTGATTTTCTTCTCCCATTGTCTCCAGCCAGACTGGTCTTCATGGTGGTCTTTGAGCTCACCAAGTATTATCTGCACTCCACCTCTTAGCAATTCTCCAATCTTTCTGGAGCTCTTTCCCTATACTGTTGCAATCTGTTCAGATGTCACCTCCCTATCTAAAATAACAGCCCCTGTCACACTCTGTTACTCTACCCTAAATTTCTTCAGAGGACTTACTACCTCAACAATTTGTTTATGTATTTATGTCCTCTCTCCCTCAGGACCTTCTGAGACCCATGGAGACAGGGACCTTTTCCTCCCAGTTCCTATGATCTGCCATAGAGTAGACTTTAGTACATAAAAGAGTAGCATTACTCTTGTCCAGGATCAACACCTGTTTGATTTCAGGTGTTTCTTTATTGAGACATGCCTTCAAAAGTATTGTGTTTATTATTAAAACAATCTTAGGACCAGTTACGGAAAAGCAAATGATCACAGTCTTGAATAGCTATTTGCAACTATAGGATAAGTATCCCTTATCCCAAATGCTTGGAACCAGAAGTTTTCATATTTCAGAGTGTTTTGGACTTTGGAATATTGCATAGACTTCACTGGTTAAACATCCCTAAAACAAACCCCAAAGTGCTCCATTTGTATTTCAGAGCATTCTAGATTTCATATTTTAGGTTAATCAGTTTGTTATCATGCTGAGGTTAACTTAGCCTCTCCTTTTTCCAGTTTCAGCTTCACATCTCTTTCCCGCCTCTCCCTCTAGCTTTGGGAAACCTCTTTGTAAGTCTGAGGCCAGTGTCATTTCCTGACCTGCTAGTGTTACCCTTTCCCTCCCCAGCAGCAATCTCTCAGGTTAGGACTGTGCTTAATGCAGCCCTGGTGCCATCTTGGTGGTTCATCTTCCCCTGTCCACAAACTGACCTCTGGATTGGGGGCCAGCCTGCACCCCAGAGCTGGATCCAGGTCTACCCTTCCAGATTCGACCTCTCACTCAACTTGACAACTGCACCTTTTTAGGAAAATAAATAAGTCTTGGTTCTTTAACGAGAGTGAAATTCCCCAGCAAAGATAAGCAAATCAGTGAGCCCAAATATATGTGGATAGCAGCTACTGGGTTCAAAATTTGAACACAGAAATCCCTATGTACATAGCCTGTGGGCCACACATCTGAGTTTGAATAGAAAGGAGTGTAGAAGGAGGTTAGCAGTGTTATCCAAGGAAACCACTCCTGATACCAAAATAGGCTTTCACCTCTTGGGGTAAAAACCCGACTTCTCAGAGCAGGTCCAGCTGCATGAATTAGATATAGCAGACCTCTGCCTTAGGGGTCAGTATATACCCTGTAATACCCATGCTAGTAAAGGAAAAATAAAAAACAGGGTGTGACAATAAAAGCTCTAAAATTCTAGTTGTGTTTTCTAAGTGTCTGTTGCTGGAGTGCTCGCATTGCCTCAGATGCTAGACCCAGATGTTCTTGTAGTTGGAAATGAGACCCGGAGTGATGAATGTCCCCCCAGATAGGGTCCCATTGTTATAAAATTGATTTTGTTTTCATCTAGTTGTCTTTCTTTTAGTGATGCTCAACAACAATTTAGCAAAAAAATAAAGATGAATAGTTAATGAAAACTTGACAAAGTTCTAATGCTAGCATTTGATAAGGATAGATCAATCTGTTCCTATTCCTATCTTTTTTTCTTTCTTGAAGCCAGATAAAAAGAGATTTTAATCTTTGTAAAAATGTAATTTTCTGTATAGATCAAGCATTTGGTTGTTTGTTTTGTTGGATATCTGAATTTGTTTGTTTCAACTGAAGAGAATATAAGATAAAAAATAATAGATTACAAAGACAAAGGGCCTTAAGAATCACAGAAGATTCAATTTTGAGATGCCCTCAACATTTTGGAAGATGTTTCTAAAGTTCCATTTTTATGTACTGAATAAGATAGATTGCTGTCTCAGCTTCCTAGACATTAATAGTTACTTCTTTGTTTTCCAGATACTCCACTGGCCAGTGGTCATGTCACAGACTATTTGTTTGTTGGAAATATTGTTTACACAGTAAGTTTATCCCTATTTATAGTTGTTGTTGTTGTTAGGTGCCGTTGAGTCAGTATCTGACTCATAGCAACCCTATGTACAACAGGAGAAACACTATTGTCAGTGCTTCTCTGCTGTTTATAGGGTTATCAGTGGCGGATTGATTTTTTTTGGAGTGGGTTCCTGGGTCCTTCACCCAAGCCTGCAGCACCTGGTGTTCCCAGGCGGTCTCCCATCCAAGTACTAACCAGGCCCGACCCTGCTTAGCTTCTGAGACCTGACGGGATCGGATGCCACAGGGCTACTGCTGCAGGCCCTATTTATATAGCCATTCTTAAATGGCACACCTGTGAGTTATTCTTATCTGATTGCTTTATGGAAGGCTTTCCTCATCATAACTATTTATTGTATATCTTTGTAGTATTGTAGATTCTGTAAGGTTCAGAACAGTTGAGAAATGCTTATGTCATTATTTAGCAAAGATTAGACAGAGTCAGGGTTTCTGGTCAGGTGATGCACACATTTCTTCAAATGGCTATTGATGTCCTCCAATAAAAGCAAGGAATGCGCGGGAGGTTGGTGCCTCCCAAATCATCCAAGGAAGGGAAACCTACTATTTACAGGAAGGTACTCACTAGAATGAGGATTTCTTGGCATATAGCCTGTATGCTTATTCTCTAAACACAACCCATGGAAAGCTAGCTACTGAGGTGGCACTGTGAGAGCATAGCTGGACAGAGACCTGGGGCCTCTCTTGGAAAGCAACAGGAGTGTGCTGAGGATGATGCCTTTCCCCAAACTCCTCTTTCTTTTCACAGTACGTCGTGGTAACAGTTTGTCTGAAAGCTGGCTTGGAGACTACAGCTTGGACTAAAGTGAGTTTCTTTGTAATTATTTCTTTTTAAGCCTTGAGAAAGCAATTAGCCATATGTAGCTATTTTATTTTAAGTGTTGCATGTAAACTGCATGGTTTGATCTTTACTGAGCAAATTTGCAACCCAGTGGTTCCTGGTGTTTTGCTTGGCATCTAATACAGCTTTGCTGTTGTTGTAAGGTGCCATCAAGTCGGATCCGACTCATAGCAACCCTTACAGGATCTTCATTGGCTGATTGTTTTGGAATGCTTCAGGATTGCCATGTTCTTCTCCTATAATACAGCTTAAAGCTATTGATAATCACCTCACCTCACTCCAAATGACTATGTTTATTGTAACACACACACACACACACACACACACACACGAGAGAGAGAGAGAGAGAGAGAGAGAGAGAGAGAGAGAGAGAGAGAGAGAGGAGAGAGAATGCAGAAGGACAGAAAAGGAAATTTTATATTTCCACATAGTTTTGCTGCCACAAAATAGCCGCTGTTGATGCTCTGCTATGTTGCCTTACACACTCTTCTGTGTGTGCGTGTTTAATAAGATGATGCATTATTGAACACAGAGTTTTGTCATCTTTTCCCTAAACATATATCAAGAACATTTTTATTCCTTAAAATACATTGTTGTTAGGTGCTATTGAGTTGGGTCTGACTTATAGCAACTCTAAGTACAACAGAATAAAGCACTGTGTAACACTGTGCCATGCATATGATCTTTTTATGTTTGAGCCTGTTGTTGCAGCCACTGTGTTTCTTCTCATTTTGAGTCATGCCACATCAGCAAAAGTAGATCCCAGGGGCTTCACTGTACTCCTATCATTAAGGTACACTATACTTTGAGGAGGCAATTCTTCCCCAGTCATTTTTTGAATGACTTCCAGCCAAATCATTGTTCATGATTAAAGGATATTCAGTTTCATAGCTACCCCATATTTTAAGTATCTCAGTTATTCCCAAGTTTGGGGGATTATAACTAGTTCTTCCTCTTTTTCTCCCCCAGAATGTCACAGCCTTGCTGCTGCTTAAACAGCCTTACTTTACATTCTGCTAAGACAATGGGGTGGGATGGAGTGAGAACCAGGGACTCTGTTAAGAGACACTAGAAATTATTCCAGGTGAGAGATTATGATGACTTAACCATGAGTGTTATGATGACTTAACCATGAATGGAGGAGGTAGTAAGTTGCAGACATATTTTAGAAGCATTTGTTTAAAAAACAAAAGCAAAAACCGGAACTTGATGGGTTGGATTGTGGGGTATTGAAGAATGAGAGAAACCAAGGGTCATGTTAAGAGTACAAAGCAGAAAAATTAACAACTCAGTAGATATTTAAAGGGATATTAAAGTATAATGCTCAAGTTGATCTGGTAGAAGTAGAGAGTACAATAGAGATTACCAGAGCATAGGAAGAGTAAAAGGAGGAGGGAAAGAAGATGTCAGCAGGCATAGGGGAGAGTTGGATGGAAGGAGTGATTTTCAATGTCTCATAGAAGGTGGGGTAACTATGGTTAATAATAATTAATTGTGTATTTTAAAACAATTAGAAGAGTGGATTTTGAATGTTCTCTATTTGTGGTGATTGGTATCTGTTCATTGCCCATTATTTACATGAATTAGAATATCACACTGTACCCCATAAATCTGTACAATTTTGTGTCAATTAAAAATACATTAATTAATTTTTTTTTTTTTGTGGTACTGTGGGTTGAACCCAGGGCCTCGCACTTGCATGCTTTGCAAGTGCTGGACCACTGAGCTGCACCCCCAGCCCATTTGTTTTTTACTTTTTTGAGACAGGGTCTCGTAAGTTACACAGACTGCCCCTGATCTCAAACTTGCGATCGTCCTACTTCCGCCTCCCAAGCCACTGGAAATACAGGCGTGCACCACTGCACCCGGCTATTAATTAAAAATTTTAAATGTAAAAATGTAATAACCATTCCAAATTTAAAGAAAAACTTTTTGCAAAATGAGTAGAATGGTTGAAGTCTCACAGTAACAAGTGAAGGCAGTGTGTTTGCGTGTCTGGTCCACCCTGCTCTTACTAGATCAGTAGCTGTGTGGTTTGCAGCCGCAAACTAGAGCAGTGCCTTGGGGCAAAGCGAGCACTGCCCACTGCAGCAAAGGCTTAGGTCTCAGCAGGGTCTGCTGGAACCCAAAGCACATACATCTTTGGGATAGCCTGGGGCCACCAGTATCTTGGGTTCATCATTAAAAATTCTGGGATAAGGGAATGAGAGAGATGGAATTCTCCAGTGACTGGGGAGCCATCATAACCTTTCCGCCAAGAAAGGCAGCTTAGGTGCAGAGTTGCTACAGCAGGTGACTAGGTGGCCCCCTGGGCCCCTGGGGCTGGTAGAGGGCCTGTCTCAGCATCTGTTTCCTTTGCAGTTCAGTCACCTGGCCGTGTGGGGAAGCATGCTGATCTGGCTAGTGTTTTTTGGTGTCTACTCAACCATCTGGCCCACCATCCCCATTGCCCCAGACATGAAAGGGCAGGTGAGTACTGCAAGTCGTGGGTCTCCATATCTCACGCCAGCTGTGTGGTGTGAGTCAGTGCCTGTATCAGTGGGCAGGCTGTGTCTTGTGATGGAGAACTTCAGGGAAGGTCCTGTTACCTGCTTTCATCAAAGCTTATCAGGAGGTCACCCAACCAAAACACATGAAAGAGGTTGTCCAGTCCACAGAAATGACATTTGAAAATTTAAGTGTCATGAAAATTGTCACCTTAAATCCTCTGACTTATCCAGCGTGTCCAAGTTTCCTTTATAAGTTATGTGTTGATTACACACAGAACTGATGTGTACTATTTGTGGCCCTTGGAAAGTCAGAGCAGTTTTGAGTGATTCATAATTGGATGATTATGTCACTGTTAGGTGCATGATTAACCGCTTAATTGGTTATTGGTCACCTGTGAGAGGTAACCGTCACTTGTGCAGTAGCCAGATCCTCAACAAGCCAGAATCTCTCATTGTTCATCTCTTTGAGCAAAGGAGGCTGAGATGAAAACCTTCAGGCTCATTTGAATATTGTTTACATTTTATTTTATGTTATCTTTGTCTAGTGGCTGAGACTGAGCCACCAACAGAGATCCCTGGATCACAGAATCTCTCCGCATGGGGTGGGGGGAAGAAACCTTCAAGACTGTGGTCCATATCTGCTCCTTTCAGAAGAGGCCTCTGGTCCCCTGGGCCGTGCAGACCTTCCTATAGCCAGAACTATCCTTAAATCCCAAGGGGCTACCTGAGCCCTGAGTGTTAGGGGCCTCTGGGGACTTTCCTGGCTATGTGTATTCCTCTTTACAGAAAGAAACACCATTGTGCAGAGATAGCCTCCATTTCTAGTCCTGTCTCTGGGCTTCTGAGGCTCCAAGTTTCCTTCTCAAATAGCCTGATACCCAGCCCCAGGCCAGTGCATACTGCTGGTCTCTGAGGCAGGGTAAGCATCACTGTCCCCAGCTGGGCCTCATACCCTGGATTCCTGCTGCAAGGGACATACACTGGGCAGACAGAGGCTGTGCTGTTCTGTCCTTCTATGTTTGCAGGAGGCGCAGGGCTGAGGGCAGAGCCAGGGGTGGGAAGAGAGGAACTAGGGTGGGGCTTCTACTGTTTTCTTCCCCCAGATAAATGCTGTTTGTAGGCCATGCACAGCACACCTGGCCACCCCTACCTAACCCCACAGAAATGGACACAAACTTCCAGTTGCTGTCCAAGGCCAGATGCCAGATATAAGCCAGGAGCTGTTTTCATGTGAGACAGCCTAGGGGCAGCGTTGCTGCCTTTTTACCTGGTGAATCAGCGAGGACATCAGGGTATCTGCAGCCTCCCTGAGGTGGGAGTCAGGCAAGTCCACCATGTCCGGGAGCAGCCATGCCACATGTCATTGCTGTCTAGAAGGAGAAAGGCCATCATAGTAGGCTTTCGGCTCTCTCCAGTCCAGGTATTGGAGGAAATTGTAGGGCATTGATTAAATGAATCCACAAGATTGTTATGTAGCAAAACGAGCATTTCCCAACAAAAATACTGTGTCCATTTAAAGAAATCAATTCTGTTGTAAAACAATGTGATTTTCCCCAACAAACAAAGCAAGGAGAGTGCCCGCTCATGTCACTGGGTCAAGCATAGAGGCATAGACATCTGGGTAAGAGGAGATCTGTTTAGATTTCATTTGGAGAATTTTCAGGACGATAGCTGGGCTGTTGTGGATCGCCATGGAGAGATATCTAAGTTAGAAGAGAAGGACAGAGGACAGGATGGCTCAGATGCTGGGGGTGGGGAGGCAAACCCTTTCTTTGGAATGTCCCTGGTGTCTTCCCCCTACCCTGCCCCAGTGCTCCCTTGTGCTGAGTACACTTGTTTCAGTAACTCCAGCTCCACTGTGATGAGTTAGGCTCTTTGCCAGCTCTCTCACTCATTAAGTGGTTGACTTTCAAACTGCACAGGGGCCAAGCTCATCCTGCAGCCACTATGGTGCTCACATTCTCATGGATGAGTCATGCAAGACTGCCAGTCGTCCCTGGACGGTTTCAAGGTTTGCCTTATGGTGACATTTATGTAGAGTCTTGTGCTGTATAACCACATTTCAGTCAACAACAGACCACACACACTTCTGGGGAGTCCCATGAGATTATGTGGTCTAGTGATATCATGGCCATCTTAGTTTGTTAAAGTAGCCTCCATGACATTTGAACCATGAGGAAATCACTTAAGGCTGCATTTCCCAGCATGCATCACCATCATTAAGTGGTGCACAACTGTCCTGTGTACTTCTCCGGTAGAAATTTAGTGAGTTGCTCACCATTCAAGAGCTAAGAAGTGATCAGATTACATTTCACTTTTGTGTGAAAACCTTATGGTTAGTTGGTTTCAGTGGGAGGCAGATGAGATTTTGTTGGAACAGAATGTAGATGGGTGAGACTGAGTCTCCATTGGGCATCCAGTAAGATCGATTGTGGTTCTCACTGGTATTAGTGTTAGTATTTCTCCAAGGGCAGCTCTGCCTGAGGAAGGCCATTGAAAACCAAGATGTGGTTTTCATACCTCAGCCCGCTTCAGTACTTTGACCTGCTGTCTGAATCTCTGTTTTTTGTTTTAGTTTTGAGCAATACTGGGGAGCTGAACCCAGGGCCTTGCACATGCTAGGCAAGTGCTCTCCTACTGAGCTGCAGCCCAACCCCTTTTTTCCTTTTTTGCTCAAGATAGGCTGCCACTCCATTTTGATTCAATGAAAAGTGGCATGGGAGTATTAACATTTTTAAACATTTTTGAAGGATCTGTGGGTGGAGGGCAGCTAAGATTAGCTTCAGGTCTCAAAAGGATTTTCTGTTGTCCCAGGAGGACCTAAAGGTGCCAAAGACAAAGCAGCTGGATGCGGCATCATCAGTCATGGAAGTGCTTCCATGGGGACTGTTGACAACATCTGTCCTTCTGGCCCTAGGGCTGCTGGATACTTGAGAGTGAGGCGTTTTCTGAGAAATGGCTGCCTTTTAAGATTTACTGTTTTAAGAATGTTTCTAATGATTTTTATAAACCATTTTTGTAACTAACAGTAGGTTTTTGGCAAATAAACATCATTCTTTGGCACTCTTGAATTAAGCTAGTATCTAATGGCAAATGAAATTTCTCACCCAAGAGCCAAAGATAGATTTGACACACAAAACACTCTGTCTATTCATAACATCTTCAACTGTTGAAAAGATGCCTTGTTTCTGCTGGGCTTTCCTAAACTAATGTGATTAAATATTATTTTGTCTAGTCCATTCTATCTGGAGTTTTTCTCCAAGGGGAGAAGGCAGGTCTTCCCTTGAGGGCAAAGGCAAGGAAGAGCCATTTAATTGAAGAGGTTTTCTCCATTGTCAAAGAGTTTTTATCTCCCATAAGGCAGCTCATGATATGGTATATGAAACCCCAGCAGACAGGATGGGACAAGACAGGAAGTTGCAGTGGAAGTATCTCAACACAAAGAAAGTCATCTGCCCACTTACTCTTCAAAAATATACAGCTTTTTGGGGCTCTTTGGGGACACCCTGTGTTTCCATTTCTCTAGGACCATGATTAGATCTGTAGTAAATTAAAAACTCAGCTGGCGCCTATCCTGGTTAGTGTGAAGGTCTTCAGCCACAGAAAACTGGGTGACAATGCTTCTCCCTAGGGAACCACCTGAGTTTCTTCCCTGGCCCAGGATAGCATGTGCTATTAGCTTCTCTATAATGGCTCAAGTGCTTCAAAGTGGAAAATAACAAAGTTTCCTCAGCTCACCACCTTCCCAAAGTTCTTGCTGATATAGAGCTTCAGATTGGAGGAGAGAGGAAGAGAACTGGAGCTACAGCCAGATCAGGAAGTGGGCTTGTGCTTTCCTCACACATTTCCCAGGGCCTCCGACATCTGGAGGTGCCAGGAGGAGAAGACTCCAGAGTTCCCTTTGGCTCAAAAGCCAGAATGTAGGGTGCCTGCCCGAGATAGAGCTGCACAGCCTTCTGCAAACCTCTTTGCTTGTGGTAGCTTCCTCATCCATGGAGTGGAAATAAGATCACCCACCCTGATTACTGATTTGCAGATGATTGTACAGATAATGAGATAGCCTGAGGTAAATTGAAAGTGCACTTTTCTTTTTCCTGGACTGAAGAGTGATTTTTGGCCCTTTATATACAGAAATGTTGCTACAATTTAGACTCCCAACTTTTTTGGCCAAAGAATTTTAACATTTTAAAGGCTCTAGATGGGATATTTCTCAGTAAGGTACATTTGTATTAGAATCCTCTGGGTTCCTTGTTAAAATTAGTTCCTCACCTCAAAAACAAAACAAAACAAAACAAAAAACACATGCCCGCAACCATATATACACTGAACAAGTCTGGGTCATGAGCCCCACTGTGCAAATTTTAATAAATCTGCAGCCAGTTCTTACTGGAAAAGTTTGGAAACCATTGCTCTAAAATACCTAAAATATCTTATTACCATGCTTTAGCTTTTGCTGGACGTGGTTGAGGATGATCCACTGAAAATGTCCCCTGGTCTGTTGAGCTCTCCAGGGTGGGGGCTGGGTAAGACACAGCAGGTGGTGCCAGGGAGCCCCAGGCAGCTGGCTTTCCAAGCAGGGAATCACACCAGAGACTTTATGTGGCTCACCGTGGAAAACTGCTCCTCACCAACTTTGGTGCTTTTCCTTTAAAGTCCTTTTCATTGATAGTAAAAGAGGGGAAAAGCCCTTTTTCACTTCAAAGCTTATAAACTGCTGATTCTGTCTCCATTGCCAAGTGCCAGGCCCCAGCCAGTTTCTGGCATGTGGCTGCCTTTTCTTAATCCTAAATGCAGGAATGGATTTACTATCGAGCTATATATATACACATTTGTGAATTCACAATGCACATCCCAGTGGACTAAAAGCAAACAGAAGGCGGAATCCCCAAGGTTTGTTGCTTTACTGTCATTGAATCAAAATGATTTGAGACTCATTCCCCAAGTAATTGATTGCAGCCAGTCCAATGTCAGGCCTGGGGTATCACTCTGGAAGTGAGTTGTTTCCAGGTTGTTGTGGTACAGGAGCTGAGCAGAGCAGCAGGGGAAGGAGCCACCTGCCTGAACAGGCCTCTGCTTTGCTCAGCCCCTGCAGGACAGTAAGGGGTCATCTCACCATCAGGGAAGACTCATCCTCATGGTGGCATTTGTGGCCTGGAAGCTCCGAATGTCTCCAGGGCATCGTCCACCCTTTTCCAGGGAGACCTCCTTTGTGTTCATGCATATATGGGGACTTGTTCAGGACGCCTAGCACCTTAGGGAGCCGCCTCTACCCTAACTACACGGGACAGCTGGACCCATGCCTTCTGCTGTAATGAGTGGGCCAGAGGCTGAGGTAGGCAGAGGGAGATGTTTGTGGGGGGGTGGGAGAGGGACAGAAGTATGCTTGCTCCTGGAGTGATGGCCTTCTTCTCCACACGCTGTTTGAGACCATGACCCTGGTCTGGTTCAAATCGGGAATGTCCCTCACAGGCTCATGTCTCCAAGGCCTGGGCCCAGCCTGGGCCCTGCTGGGAGGTGGTGAAGTTCGTGAATGGTGGGGCCTAGTGGGAGGTCCTTAGGTCCTGAGACATGCCCTGGGAAGGGAGTAGGGGCTCAGCCCCTCTCTTCCTGTCTCTTCTGTTTCCTGACCAGGAGGTGAGGGGCCTTCTGTGTGGCACAATTCCTCTATGGTGTTCTGCCTAGCCATAGCTCAAAGCCATGGGGCCATGCAATGGTGGACAGATACCTTCAAAACCATGAGCCAGAATGAGATTTCCTCAGTTGGCTGCCTCAGGTATTCATTACAATGACAGAAAGCTAACACAAACCTGAAGAATTGTTCAACCAGTGGGAGGAATTCTACTCTGGAATTCTACTCTGATGCAAAACAAAGAACAAAGGACTAGAAGTCTCAAAAACAAAAACAGAAGTCTCCAGTGCACTAGTCCAGGTATGGAATAATGCCTCCAAGCCAGGCTCTCCTGGGAGCCCTGTGAGTCCATCATGCAAAGGAAAGATTTCTTCATCTAAGGTTGAGGAGTTTCCCTTCTATCCAAAAGTATGTGGTCCACCAAGGAAATGAAGGATTTCTGAGGCAGGCTGAAGGCTTTAGCACAGCATATTTTATTCTTTCCCTACATTCAGGATTGTAAATTGACCTAAGGAATTGATAAAGAAATATTTCAGTACTACAGTTACTAGGGTTTGAGGTAACAATATTCCAGAAAAACCAATGTAAACATCTGAAGGTTATTGGAATTATCTTCAACATGACTACATTGAACAATGTCAGTCCTGTTTTCCTCAGATACCTAGTTTCAGAAGTCTGTGGCCCAGGTAGTGAGGAATGGAGTGATCAGGCTCAGAGAGTAGAAAAATCCCTTTGGCCAACTTGCTTCTTAGTTTGGAAGAACATCGTGGCATCTTTGTACATTTTTCTTGAATGTTGAACCTGAACAAATTATTTATTGATATCCAGATTTCATGCTGGCTTTTTGACTTGTACATTTAGTAAGAATGACAAGAAGGAGCCTGGTATGTTTCTGGATAACATTACTATCTGAATAGACAGCAATACTAGCAAAATTCTAAGGATGCAGACTTCCCATTTTCTCTTGTGCCTCTAGCTCTTGTCACTGGCCCCTGTGTATCCCTCTGGTGTGTGTTCGTCCTCCCAGGAGTCCCTCCACAAGAGTCTTGTATGAAGCAATTGCCAGAACTAGAGAAAAACAAGCCACAACAAAGGAAAACTCTTTGTTGATGGTGAAAAGAAGAATCAGAAACATTCCCTTGAGCAGCTCTGTCTAGATGGGTTCTCCCAGCCCTGTAAGTGTTTGGGTTCTATAATCAGAATTCAGGCATGCATCTAACAGGTCTGTCCAGAAATGGTTCAAATAGCTGTTCCATGGAACACCAGGTTATTTTTGTTTTCCTCCTCCAACTTAAGAAACAAAGAAAAAGTCTATTTTTAAAACGTTGGGCGCTCCTTAAAGTGGATTCAGATTCTTTCCACAGGCAGCAGCAGGAGCTTACCTGTGTCGAACTTGCTTCTCCACAAGCCTGCAAGAGTGCCAGCATTAAGTCAAAAGTTCTTTCTGGGCCGGGACAGATCCTGTCTGTGAAGATAGGACTCGAACTAAGTTAACCTAGTGCCCATGATATTCATAAAGTTCAGGCTTTGTTCATACATCCATGCTTGTGTTACTTCTTTTTTTTTTTTTTTGCAGTAGTGGAGGTTGAACCCAGGGCCTCCTGCTTGCATGCTTTGCAAGTGCTAGACCACCGAGCTGCACCCCAGCCCAATTTTTTTTTTTTTTTTTTTTACTTTTTTGAGACAGGGTCTTTCTAAGTTATGCAGACTGCCTCTGGTCTCAAACTTGCAATCCTCCTGTCTCTGCCTCCCAGGCACTAGGATTACAGGTGTGCACCACTGCACCCTGCATACTTGTGTTACTTCTGAGCCTGTTTTTGTCATGTATATGATGCCAATAGTATACATCTTTAGACTTAATAGGGAAACTAAGGAAAATAAAGGGACATATAAATAACAGTAAGTAATATTCATTGCACTATTTTTATTTATCAGAGAAAATACAGTCTTTTACCCTGGGGGCGATTGGTTCCTGGCTCTTCACAGATGCCAAGAACCAAAGATATTCAAGTCCTTTATATAAACTGGTATGAAATTTACATCCTTGCACATCCTCCCAAATATTCTAAATCATCTTTAGGTTATTTATGGGAGAAGGACATGGTAATCCATTTCCAAAGCAATCCTAAAACAATCAGCCATTGAAAATGCTATGAGGGTCAGTCACTATGAGTCAGGCTTGGCTTGACAGCACCAAACAACAACAGCAACAACTACATTATTTATGTCTATAACCATGCCACCCTGGTGTCTGATCTTGTCAGAGCTCAGAAGCTAAGCAGGGTCAGGCCTGGTTGGTACTTGGACAGGAGATCACCTAGGAACACCAGGTGCTGTAGGCTTGAGAGAAGACCCAGCAACCCACTCCCAAAAAACAATCAGCCATTGAAAACCCTATGAATAGCAGAGAAGCACTTACATAGTGCCAAACATGGCACAGTATAAAAGAGATAACTTGTAATACCTTATTGTTGTTGTTATTATTGTTGTTGTTGTCAGGTGCCCTTAAGTCTGATGCAACTCATAGCGACCCTATGTACAACAGAACAAAACATTCTCCAATTCTGGGCTAGGCACACAATCTTTTTTATTTTTAAGCCCATTGTTGCAGACATTGTGTCAATCCATCTACTGGAGGGCCTTCCTTTTTTTCGTTGACCCACCAGTCTACCAAACATGATGTCCTTCTCCAGGGGTTGGTCCCTCCTGACAACATGTCCAAAATATGGAAGACGCTGTCTAGCCATCCTTGCTTCCAAGGAGCACTCTGGTTGCACTTCATCTATGACAGATTGGATGGATCTTTAGGGAGTCCACAGTATATTCAATATTCATCTCCAGCATCATAATTCAGAAACATCAATTCTTCTATCTCCCTTATTCAATATCTAGCTTTCACAATCATATGATACAACTGAAAATACAATGACATGAGTCAGGCACACTGTTGTCTTCAGTGTGATATCATTACTTTTCAAAACTTTAAGGAGGTCTTTTGCAACAGCTTTTTCCAATGTAATGCATCTTTTGATTTCCTGACTGCTGCTTCCACAGGTGTTGATTGTAAAACCAAGTAAAGAAAAATCTTGGACAACCTCAATCTTTTCTCCATTTATTGTGAAGTTGCATACTGACCCAGTTATAAGAATTTTTGTCTTGTTGATATTGAGGTGCAATCTGTACTGAAGATTTTGATCTTTGATGCTCATCAGTAAATATTTCAAATCTTCAGTTTCAACAGGCAGAGTTGTATCATCTGCATAACACAAGTTGTTAATGCATCTTCCTCCAGTCATAACGCTATGTTCCTCTTCATAATGTCCAGCTTCTCAGATTATTTGCTCAGCATAGAGATTGAACAGGTCTTGCTAAATTATGCAGACTGCCTCTGGTCTTGAACTTGTGATCCTCCCACCTCTGCCTCCAGAGCCGCTGGGATTACAGGCATGCGCAACCATGCCTGGCTTATTTCCATTCTTCACAATGTTATCCATAATTTGTTGTGATCCACACAGCCATATGCCTTTGCATAATCAATAAAACATAGACAACTTTCTGGTATTCTCCGTTTTCAACTAATATCCACCTGACCTCAGCAGTGATGTCCCTGGTTCCACCCCCTCCTCTGGATTGATTTTCCAGCAGTTCCCTATGGATATACTGCTGTAGTCACTTTTGAATGATCATTAGCAAAATTTTGCTTGTGTGTGACATTAATAATATTGTTCTATAATTTCCACATTCTATTAGAGTACCTTTCTTGGGAATAGGCACAAATATGAATCTCTTCCAGTCAGTTGGCCAGGTAGTTGTTTTCCAAATCTCTTGGCATAAACATGTGCTTCATCTGTTTGTTGAAAAATCTCAATTGGTATTCCATCAATTCCTAGAGCCTTGTGTTTCTCCACTTCCTTCAAGGAATCTTCCACTTCATCCCTCAGTCCGTTGGCTCCTAATCATATGCAACCCCTTGAAATGATGGGTCATCCATGAGTTCTTTTTGGTATAATGACTCTGTGGATTCCTTTCATCTTATTTTGATATTTCCTTTATCATTTAACATTGCCACTCAAGGATTGAATTTTTTCTTCAATTCTTAAGCTTGAGAAACACAGAATATGTTCTTCCCTTTTGATTTTCTTTCTCCAGCTCTCTGTATATATCATTATAATATTTTATTTTGTCTTTTTGAGCTGCCTTTTGAAATCTTATGATTAGTTCTTTAACATAGTCATGTCTTCCTTTTACTTTATCTGTTTGGTGTTCAGGAGTAAGTTTCAGAGTCTCTTTTGACATGTAATTTGATATTTTATTTTTTCCTGTCTTTTTAATAACCTTTTGTTTTCCTTATGAATAATGCCTTTGATATTGTGCCACAACTTTTCTGGTCTTCTATCATTATTCTCTAATGCATCAAACCTGTTCTTGTGGTGGTCTCTGAGCTTAGCTGGGATATACTCAAGGTCATACATTGACTCTCATACACTTGTTCTAATTTTCTTTAGTTTCATTTTGAACCTACTTATGAGCAGTTGATGGTCTGTTCCACAATCAGCACCTGGTCTTTTTCTAACTTTTGACACTCAGCTTTTCCATTGTCTTTTTCCACAAATGTGGTCAACTTCATTCCTATATGTTCCATCTGGTGAATTCCATGTGTATAGTCACCATTTGTGTTGGTGAAAAAAATGTGTTTGTGGTGAAAATGTCATGTTCTCACAAAATTGTATCATGTGATCTCCAGAATCATTTCTGTCACCAAACCCATATTTTCCAACTACTGAGCCCTCTTTTTTGTTTCCGATTTTTGCATTCCAGTCACCAGTAATTATCAGTACATCCTGACTGTACGTTCAATTTATTTCAGATTGCAGAAGCTGGTAAAAATCTTCCCCATCTTCATTTGTAACCTTAGTGGTAGGCATGTGAATTTGAATAATTGTCATATTAATTGGCCTTCTTTGTAAGCATGTCCTGTCACTGACATCATGTACTTCAGGACAGATCTTGAGATGTCTTTTTAAATCATGAATACAACCCCATTTTTCTTTAATCTGTCATTCCCGACATAGTAGGTCATATGATTAGGTGATTCAAAATGACCCATGCCAGTCCATTTTAACTCACTGATGCCTAGAATGTTGATGTTTATGTACCCCATTTCCCTTTTGATGACTTCTAATTTTCCTAGGCCTATAACTGTAGCAGTGTGGCATCCAATCCCATCAGATCTTGAAAGCTAAGCAGAGCTGGGCCTGATTAGTACTTGGATGGGAGACCACCTGGGAACACCAGATACTGTAGCCTTGGGAGAAGGACCCGGCAACCCACTCGCAAAAATCAATCCGCCATTGTAAACCCAATGAACCGCAGAGAAGCACTGACAATAGTGTTTTGCCTGTTGTATGTAGGGTCACTATGAGTTGGAAACTGACTTGATGGCATCTAACAACAACAACAACAACAATTTTCCTAGATTCATATTACGTACATTCCATGGTCCAATTATTAATGGATGTTTACAGTTGTTCCCCCTCATTTTGAATTGTGCCATATCAGCAAATGGAGTTTCCTGTGGCTTTACTCCATTCCTATCATTGAGGTAGACTGTACTTTGAGGCAACAACTCTTCCCCAGTTGTCTTTTGAATGCCTTCTAACCTGAAGAGCTCATTTTCTGCACTATATCTGAGAGGGTTTCTTTGTATTCATAAGGTTTTCAATAGCTAATTGTTATAGGGGTGGGCTGCTAGGTTCTGCTCCTTAGTCTGGCTTAGTGTGGAAGCGCAACTGAAACCTGTGCACCATGGGTGAGCATGGTGGTATCTTTAAGATCAGTCACATAGCTTTCAAGACAGTAGCAACATGCAGGCCCCACAGTACAACAAACTGACATACACATGGGGTAATACAATGTAAATGCTTTGGAAATAGTTGTTGTAATGTATTATTTTGGGAGTACTGACAAGAAAAAGTCTGTCCATGTTCAATGAGAACAATTTTTTTAAAACATTTTCTGTGTGTACTTGGTTGAATCCATAGATTCAAAAAATGTAGATAAAGAATGCTGACTACATACATTTCATATAAATATACTGCCCATGTGCAGTTACATACATAATGAGTTAAACGTCAGCTCATTCAATAACCCACAGCTGTAGAGGAAACAGAGGCTTGCAGAGAGGGTACAGGTGGGGAAGACTTGGGGCTCCCCGAGGGTCTGTTAGGCCCTAGGGTGTGCACCTCCACAGTACAGACACTACACACAGTGTCCAGGAGTCTAGAAAATGCCAACCAGTTCTTAAAATGTTGATGTTTTTCAGTTGTATATGACATGACTCACCCTGCATGTAACAGAATTTGAAAGACGTGGATGTGGAGTTAGGTGACATAAACAAACTTGGAGTCTGAACCACATTTCTGACTATGGGCCCCCGTTTTCTCTGATATAAATTTCAAAGTACAAGTTTTAAAGTCCATAACAGAAGGCCTTAAGTAGGGGACCAAGGTCCCACTTCCCACATACACAGCCCTCTCCCTTCTGCCATTCATTTGATCTCAGCCTCTCTTTCAAGGGTGCTGTGTGTGTTAGAGGCGAGGCGCCAGCGTTTGTGAGTTCTTTTTCTCTTCGGTTAGAAGTTCTGTTGCATTGTGGCTATTTGTCATTCATTCTGATGTTAATATTTTAAATATCTGTCAGCAAATTACAGCACACATTACATGCTGATTTCGTTTGTTTTATCTGTGCTCCATGGCAGCAGAGTGTGTTTGATGTGGTCGGGCTCTTCCTCCCACATAGCATGTGGAGCTGTGTGTGCAGGCCACTCGGTTCACACTGTTTGCCAGGGCTTCTACACCATGTGCTGAGAGAGGTGGCCTTGGCTGATGGCTGGGCATCATGACTGCAGCTCCTCTGCCTGGAGACGGTGGGCTCTCTAGGTTTGATCTCCTTAAGGGGAAGGGGAACAGAGGTGCCTGAGAAAGGCCAACAAGCCAAGGATATGCACAAGAAAACCAGCAAGAGTGGGTTGGACTACAGGAGGGAGGAAATGGAGGCCAAATGTGCTGTGAGCATGGACCTGGGCCTTCTGGTTTGTGCGAGTTGGGATGCAAACCTATTGACTGGTCCTTTTAGGGAACAGCCTTTGTGTGGGTGAAATCGTCATGTACCATGTTTGCCACTACAGTTGTCGTAGGCAGAAATGTCCTCCAAGAAAGCTGGATGCTTTTGGAATCTGGGTTAACCAGCCATCATCAGTAAATGCCATTCCTCTGGCTAAGCATAGGAAAACAGAAACCTTGGTTGCCTGTGTCTGTTCTCTGAGAGGTCACTTTGATTTACTGTGTGTGAGAGTGAAAGATTGCAACCTGATTTTGACAAAGGGCAGAATCTGAAAGAGGCATATTGAAAGGTGCAGGCACCTCTGAGTGGGCTCTGCAGGCAGACTCACCCACCTGCTCAGCAGCAGCCCACAGGGCCTGGCCCCAAATCCTGCCACTCTTGCAGAAGGGCCGTCGCTGTGGTGCTGGCTCTCCTCTGCCCCGGGATCTGTCTGCAGCCCCTGCCTCACCAGCTAGGCCCTCCTTCTCGGTAACTTCAGGGCTGGCCCAGGAACTGCACAGTCCCCACGCTGGGACACAGGAGACAGTTCAAGGAGTTGTTACAGAAACTAATGGCAGAGAGGGAACTCTTCTGCTGCTAGGTTTGTTGTATAACCCTGGAGCTGCCAGAGGCTGCTGCAGCAACAGTCCTGTCTGTGGACCAGCTGAGCAAGGAGTGAAACTGCTCCACATTGCCCTGGGCCAGCTCTGCCCGAGGCTAGAGCCACCTCTGACTCTTAGGCAGCCACAGACCACTGAAGTAAGATAAGATAATTCAAACTAGGTTTGCATAAGATAATTCAAACTAGGTTTCTGTTATTTCTGTAAAGAGTCCCAATTATGGAAAAAAATCACTTAGTTACAGACACAAAAGGTAAAATCATCTGAGTCAAGAGGAGGGACTTCTCTTATCCCATCTGGAAATTGGCAAGTGTCCTTAGGTCAGAGAAAAGGCCTGGTTACCATTTCCTGCTTGAGTCTACCAAGGTGAAGGTCAAAAGGACTTTGCCTTTATGTAGCCATCAGTATGTTCCTCCCATCCTCACCCTCTCCTGGGGGCAGGGAGGCTAAGGTAGAGGCTGATTGTTTGAAATAGTGGTAGAAAAATGTAAGAGTTTTTCTTTCTCCTGGAAGCCCATAATTCAGAAGGTTTAGAGTCAAATAGACCTGAACAGCACCGTCCAACAGAAATATAATGGGAGACATGTGTATAATTTAAATTTTTCTAGTGGCTCCACTGAAAAGCAAACTGAAATGAATGAAATTAGTTTTATTAATGTCTTCTATTTAGCCCAACATTTCCAAAACATCATCACTTTAAGATGTCATCAGTTAAAAGGCCACTTTGCCCTCTCCCTTCCAGGCTGTAGCGCAGGGCATGTGTCCATGCATGGCACCAGCCGCAGGTCAGTCTGGGTGTCTTGTAAGCTCATAAGCCATCTCTAGCCAAAGTGGCCATCTAGGGCAGCTCAGCCAGGGGCTGACAGGGGTTTGGAGGCTGCACTCACTCCCCATAGCTGAGGGCAAAGGAGGTTACATGAGGAGGTGGGAGACCTGTAGGAGAAGAGGGGCTGGCATGCTGGCTGTGCCATGTGTGCCCACTGCCCCCCTGGCTTCCATCGTGGTCACCTTCCATGGAAGGGGTTTGGGCTCTTACCTAAGGCTTTCCCTAAAAATAAAATCTGGAGACAGCAGAACTGTTAGTCTATGAGTTTATTAATTGCTTTAAGCAGAGTTTATAAACCAAGATTTATAAAGTGTGGATCTGACTTCAAGTAATTCTTCCGAAGCATTGGCTACTTTCCCAGCCATTTTCTCCCAAATGGAAGGAGGCCCCTGTTGGGACTGAGGACTTTGTGGTGATGCTTACATCATGCTGCAAGCATCTGAGCAGCAAGAGTGTATGCACCAAAGACAGGTCAGGTCTGTCTCTCCAAGCAACTGGCTCACCCCATGGCTGGCCATTTCTAAATAGGATTATTATTTAATTCCTAAGATCATGTAAGCCACTTATCCTTTTGTCTTTCTTGAGTTCCAGACACCTCTATACTCTGTGACAATGAATCGAAGCCTCATCATTTTCACCACCTAACAACAACAACAACAACTCTATCTTAAACAAATCTCTGTAGATCCAGTCCTAGTCCCATCCAGTTAGGATGAGGATCCTAGTCCCATCCAGTTAGTTTGTGCTATATCATTTCTTGCCTGGACCATTGCAGTAGCTCATGCTAGTTCTTAGCATTTGGTCTATCTGGATACATTCTGCTACTATAGCCAGAGTGGGTTCTTGAAACACAAAAGTGATATTGTTGTTCCTTTTTGCCCTAGGGGTAGAATCGTCAATCACAGGGCCTCTAAGACCTGCTCCTGTGGTGCTCCTGCATGACATTTGGAAGAAATCTAGCATTACCCTTAAGAAAAGTGTGTTCAAAAAGCTAATAGCACAAATCATGCACTTTTTCCCACCCAAAGCATAAGAGAACATTTCTGGCTAAAATTATAGTCAAAATCTTCTAGCTACCTAGGTGGTGGTGGTGGTTGTTGCTAGGTGCCCTCTAGTCGGTATCTGACTCATAGCAACCCTACACAGGTGAAACAGTATTGTTACTGCTCCTTTGCTATTCATAGAGTTTTCAATGGCTGATTGCTTTTTGTTTTGGTTTTGGTTTTTGGTTTTTTTTGGGGGGCAGGTAGTGGGTTGCTAGGTCCTTCTTCCAAGCCTACAGCACCTGGTGTTTCCAGGCGGTCTCTTCTCCAAGTGCTAACCAGGTCTGACCCTGCTTAGCTTCTGAGATCTGATGGGATCGGATGCCACAGTGGTATGGCTGCAGGCCATGTGGGTGATACCTGAGGAATAATACTTAATGGTATTTGTTTTCAGAAAGAATTAATAGGCATATTTCATTACTTTGTGGAAAGTGTTTGGCAGCTGTTGTTAAAGAAAAGGCAAAGTGAAAAGATGTAATTTTATTTGTCTCCTAATTCCAGGAGACTCTAAGCTAAGTGCTGTCTGCTAGTTTTATGAGAGAAAACATCAGCAGAAGTAGACATGCCCTAAACCAAGACATCATCAGGCAGCATTTTCACTGTGATGTCCGAGGGACGAGTGTGTGCAAAGTAATTAATTTGAGCACATAGCTGTGATGAGTGATGGAGGAGGCTGGGCAGACCTGGGAAAGGAGGTGAGGTGCTGTGCTGAGTGATGGAGGAGACTGGGCAGACTTGGGAGGGGAGGCGAGGTGCTTTCCTGAGTGATGGAGGAAGCTGGGCAGACCTGGGAAGGGAGGTGAGGTGCTGTGTTGAGTAATAGAGGAAGCCAGGCAGACCTAGGAAGGGAGGCAAGGTGGTGTGCTGCACTGCACAGGGCTGGCACTGACTTACTGAGAAACCTTCCTAGGTTTGACTCCAAGGAAAAAGGTCCTATGATATAGTAAGTCTGAATTCTGCCTTTTTATGATGAATGCAGGAAAAGTTATTTTAGAATATGAGTGTTATTTTGAGCTATCTTTCTGCATCAGGGCATTACAGTAGTTTTCTGTAATATGAACTAAATGATTACTTATGAGGGTTTTAAAATCTGAGATAAGCTTATTCTGGAAAATAATATTGCAAAATAGTTTTGGGTTTTGAAGGGTTTGTTGTTTGTGCTTGCGGTGTTTGAGATGAAACCCAAGGCCGTTCACATATTCGGCAAGCACCCTACCACTGAGCTATACCCTCAGCCCTGATTTCTTTTAGGCAGAGGCTCACTATGCAGCCCAGGCTGGCCTCGAACCCTGCGTCAGCCTCCCAAGTGCTGGGATTACAAGCATAAAATACCGCACCTGACAATTGTTTTATTTTCAGCAGAAATTATAAAATCAAGAGGCACCTATAGGTAGCTGAACAATGTTGTCTACTTGGGGAATTTTTCATTGTTAAAAGAAAAGTGAATCCTTCCTACCACCCAGTGTCTCAGTGGTTCACATTTAGCAGGATAAACTTGATGGGGTGCTAGTCCCATGTCTTGCATGAGAGAGGGTTTAATTAAGGCCTTTCATGTAATCTTTCTGACCCAGGCCATCTTCAGGACACAGCACTCCCTAGCAGATGTCATTTTGGACCACTTTCTCCAAAACCCTTTTGCTTTTGTTGTTAGAAAAGTAATTGCCCTTTATTCCACTGTGTCCCTTATGTGACATCCAGAATTGGGAAAACTACTTTAAACAGTTGTAGTTTGGGTCCTGGTGGTCTAGAGAGGTCTCCTTTTTATTTCTTTAGAAGTCTGAGAAAGTGAAATGAGCTTCCAAAACTTAAAACTCTAAATTTTGGACTTCTAAGAAAGCCATGTGTCTGGAAAGAATCTGAGTTGTTTATGATTTTTCCACATTATTCCACGGGCAGTTTTGCTAAGTTCTTTGTATGTGTTCACATTATATATGTTTTGCCATCTGTAAAGTTAGTTCTTAATTGTCCTCCTGACTCCCGCTGTCCTTGGCACCTTGCTCCTCCCTCCCATTCCAGTTTCTTTCAGGGTATCTCCTTCCCTGTTCCTTGGAGCATGTGCCATTGAGACTCTTGCATGGCAGTTTAAGTCTCAATTTTAGTGCAGAACTTCAGCCGACTCCAGTTTTGCCAAGAGACCCCTGTCAAGCTGTTCATGTTACTTATCTTTTGTGTTGCTGTGACAAACATAGGAAACAGGAACAACTTAAGAAAGGAAAGGTTTATGATGGCTTATGGTTTTGCATGCTGGTGGGAGGCCTGGTCCTTGTAGGAGGGAGGCCTAGCCTATGGTTTCAGGGAGGCCTAGTCCATGGTGGCTGGGCAGGGGCTGGCTGAAGAGCTGAGTCCATGCTGCAGGAGCCTGTGGCGGCACTTTATGTCCCAGAGGAGCAGGAAGCAGAGCACTTGGCTGGAACCCAGGTCTGTGTCACATTCAAAGGCTGTCCACTTCCCAAAGGTCCCACCTCTCAAAGCTTCTGTGGCCTCCCAGAACAGTGCCACCCCTGGGGACCAAGTGTTTACACCTGAGCCTGTGGGCCACAATTTACTTTTAAACTGTAATACTGCTTATACCAGAATCACCATCACCATGCTGCTAAAGCCATTTTATAAGCCCCGGAGCTTCCAGATGTTGCTTGGAAAGTAGCTCTGTTCATTAAAGACTTGTTAAGGACATTATTTACTACATCCAATTGCTGACAAAGGGAAAAATGCCCTTTTTCTAGTCACTTCCTAACAGAGCCTCTATTGTGTACAGAAGAGACGTGAAATGGAAATGTTTGTCTTAGAAGATTGCCCAAGAAAATAACTAATATGCTAAGTAAGTTAGAAAGGTGCAGCTAACAGTTTAACTGTTCACTACCACTGGGCATTAGATAAATAGAGGTCCCATTCTTCCCTTTAGGTAGGGAACTTTGCACACAGCCCACTCTGCTACATGCAGAAGGCTGTCCTGGAAGCAGTTAGGACATGGGCGACCCACGGGAGGTGGGGGTGGGAAGCCAGTTGAGCTGTGTCCCCTCATTACTGCTCCAGCTCCTTCAGTCATGCTGAGTTACCTGCTGTTTGTTGTACAGTTTGTATCTAAACCGATGACTACTGTTACAAAAATAATAACCATGGGGCGAATCTAAGCCATTTTAGCTAATTCCATGTCCTCCATCCTTGTGAATGGCCTTCTGGTACCTCAGACTCTGAACTCCCTGAAACGGAGCCCCTGTCTTTCTCTCACACCAGTACATTCTTCCCACATTCCTTCTCCACCCAATGCCATCTCCTCCCCAGTCACATTTGCCTAAAACCTTGAGCTGCCTTCCCCTTTTCTCCTTCATCTTCCCATCCAGAAAGCAGCCCAGTGTCATTAATTTTCATACCTGCCCCTATGTTGTTAGTGTGTGTGTGTGGTAGAGCATTTACAGCCTCATACCACCCATCTATACACACGTGGCCTACCCAGAGGGTTGAAATGGTAGGAGGGAGAGCATCTGGCATTGAGGACCAACATTTCAATAAACTCAAAATGTCAAGACTGGATATCTTTTGTGGCGGCTGTTTCCACAAAAAGATATCTTCAAGCTTAAAACTGTTCTCTGTTAGTGTTTCTCTTTGAGAAACTGTGTCAAGTACCCAGGTTGGCATCTCCAGCTGTGGCTGCAGGAGAGCAGGATGCTCTGCTGGGCATTGGACTTGACCTTACAAGTTTGGGACTATAACATAAACATGATAAGCTTCATTAACTCCACCAGTCAGGATCTTTGGCTGTAATGAACCAAAAAACAAACAAACACTGGCTTAGACTTAATAAACAGAAAAAGGAAACGTAGTTTAGCTTAATAAATGGAAAGAGGAAACATAGAAGTTTTTTTTTTTTTTTTTTTTTTTTTTTTTTTTTTTTTTTTTTTTTTTTTTTTTTTTTTTTTTTTTTTCCTAGTCCATACAATGCAGGACAAGCTGAAAAACCAGGTTCAGGAAGCTGGTAGGACTCAAGGATGCCATCATGGACCTCGTCAAGACTGACCCAGCATCACTGCCCTTGCTGTGCACCTCATCGGTGACAGATTCTGGTCCCTACCTTGGGGACAATTTGCAACACATAGTGTTGGCCCAGCCACTAGTGGACAAGCCCAGCTCCCACCATGTCCTTGCTGTTTCCTTTCTGCTGCAGTTCTTCTGGCAGATTTATATGAACCTACCCAAGGGTGTTGTAAGAAGCCCTGGTAATACTCATACTGCCTTGCAAATAACAAGAGGAAAAATACCTTTCCTATTTGGCTCCCAGAAGGGAAAAAAGTTATGGAGGAACCTTCTAGACCTTCTCTTGAGTATCTTCTTCCAATGAGAAGACAAATTTGCCTAACTGTACATGTAATTGAGATAAATTCAAGAAATAATCTTCCAAAAAAAAAATCAGTGAGGTACATAGGCACAGCACAAGTCATCCATGTTGGGAAAACTTCAGTGAAAAGGACTAGAACTTGGTAAAAAGCAGAACAGAGTGTGGTACACTTAAAAGTTGTAGATCGTGCTGAGCATAGTGGCCATGCCTGTAATCCCAGCATCCAGGAGGCTGTGGTAGGAGGATGGCCAGCCTGGGCAAGGGAGATGGTAAAAACAAAGTGGCTTCCAGGAAATAGGTGAGGGCCTGATTTGAGATGTCCATGCATGGGCTGATTGGGGCAGAGGAATGTTGCTGGATAATCAGATACCAGAGAATCCTAAAATAAAAAATCAGCTATGTGTATATCCATCATTTGTCAGTGTCTAAAGGAATCTGAAAAACAGTTTGTCTTTCACTTGTGCTATAGGAAAACCCAGCAGCTAATCCCCAGTTGCTAGCTCTTAGCAAACTTGCTTTTTGTGAAGTTGATAATTTCCTGTCAGATTAAAAGATCTGATCTTGGTTTTTCTCAGAATGCTGTCAAGTAAGGAATAACAACAACAAAACAAACAAACAAAACAGAAGAAGAGGAAGAAAAAGATGTGATTAGTATTCTATCATTACATTAAGGAAAACATTGGAAGTTTCAATTTGAGCAAATGAGTTAGTGTAACCAAGGGAAGTGAATCCATAATCCATAATCCTTATAGTGAAGCCTTTGGAAATAACAAAAGGCTTAAGATGGATTTTATTTTTGCAGCAGAATTTAGCCATTGTGAGGCTCTTTCTAAACAATATTTAACCCTTAATTAGTATCCTGGGATCAAAATAGACCCCCAGATGAGTGCCAGACCTGGAGCACAATTGCCCTTACCTGAGTGTATAGGTACATGTATCATGGGGTCATATGTGACCCTGGAAGTACAATACCAGTTAAAGTTTAAATCTTGTGGGAGAATCTGCAGTGAGGAAATGTTATCAATAAGCTACCATTTTTCCACACCTAGAAACTACTTTATGACAAAGTCGTTGTTGTTAGGTGCTGTCAAGTAGAGTCCAACTCAAAGTGACCCTATGTAAAATAGAATGAAACAGTCCTCGACACTGTGCCATGCCTAGCACTATGTCAGTGCTTCTCTGCTATTCATAAGGTTTTCGAGGGCTGATTGTTTTGGGAGTGGGCTGCCAGGTCCTTCTCCCATTATGACAAGGTATATGTCTCTAAAGAGAAGGGACCATGTTAGCCCAGCACAGTGGCGCACACCTATAATCCCAGTGACTCAGGAGGCTGAGGCAGGAGGATTGCAAGTTCAAGACCAGAGGCAGTCTGCTTAATTTAGCGAGACCCTGTTTCAAAAAAGTAAAAAAAAGGGTATGGGGGTGCAGCTCAGTGGTATAGCACTTGCAAAGCATGTAAGCATGAGGCCCCGGGTTCAACCCCCAGTACCACAAAAAAAAAAAAAAAAAAAAAAAGAAGCCGTGTCATTTAACTTATGCCCCTGAAGCTGTTCAGCATAAGTTAATCTCAACAGAAATAGCCAATTTTTACAGCAAAGAAATTCGTAGTCACTGTGGTTTGGGTAAAAAGGTGGCTTGCTTTACCAGTTTCTCAATGAAATATATTTCATGATAAATTCAATCTTTCTCCAAAAAAGTTCCCCAAATCTACTTTTCTGTGCAAAATTCAATATGGAAGCCTTTTTCTATTGAAGCAGCCAAAGACCAAGTTTGTGCGAACCTACGCAAACAGTTTCAGGTCCAAAGTTAGGCTATTTATTGCTGGCAGTGTTACATGTGTTCATATCCAGGAAGAACAAAATCCAACACACTGACACAGGTTTTCAAATACATTAATTTACTGTTTTTGTTTTAGAAGGAATTTTTTTCTCCCTGCCCCTTTTAAATTCTTTTCCACACTGGGTAGAATGTGGAAGGTTTTCTGCCAGGGATAACCAGCGAAGGTATATAGTGTGTTAATACACAGGAGATCTGGCTGCACTGTACAGACTTCAGAGAAAGTTACTTGCACTCTGTCTTTGGCATAACATGCAGGAAATTCCTCACTGGTCTGCCCAATGCAATAAACAGACCTCCTGCATCTAACCACATTCATGCTGAAGTTTCTCATGTGTGGTTGTTTTAGCTTTTTGTGTAAAAGTTAAAGGTCCCAGCATTCCCATTCCACACTTTCTTCAGCTTCTAGGCTTTGGAATTTGTGTAGGACTGTGTTTGTTTAGGAGTTAATAGAACTTGTGGTTTGACTTTTCTGTGTTCTTTGTGCATCCAGAAAGGTAGACAAGGTAAATACATCCCCTGTGGAGAAAGAGAAAGGTATTTTTGATATTTATTTGGCCCTCCCGTCATCAGGTTCTGTATCTGAGGATTCAGACAATCACCACAGATTGAAAGTATTCAGAAAAACATTTTGCAGCTATACCGAACATCTACAGATGTTTTTCTGATCGTTATACCCAAAATATTACAGTATAACAACTATTTATGTAGCATTTGCATTGCATTAGATATTTTAAATCATTTAGAGATGATTTAAAATATACAGGAGGATGTGTGTAGGTTCTGTGAAAATCCTACACCATGTCACATAAGGAACTTAAGCATCCAAAGATTTTGGTACCTGCCCGTTTCTGGAGCCCATCCTCCACCCATAGGGAGGGACAGCTGCATCTCAGTCACCTCAGCTTGATGAGAAGTTGCTGTTTCCCCTTTGGTTACCTGTCGTGGACATTGCTTATTATATTCAGCAGCCCCTGCTGCTCAAAGCATGGTGCCAGATAAGCAGCACTGGCATCAGAGCCTTCTTAGAAATGCTGAGTCTTGGGCCTCCACCTCACAGTACTGGGCTAGAACCCCAGGTGATTCCCAGAACCCTGAAGGTAGAAAGGCCTGAGTCACTCAGCCTGCCCCCAACCCGTGGGAGCCCACTCCAGAAAGCCACCAAGGAGGGTGTGAGGGGCAAAGAGAAGAGAGTGGGAAGGACATCACTTGAGTTATATTATGCTCATTAATTCAATTTGAGGCAGGAATGAGTGTAAATAAATAGCAGCAGCTGCTGTGGCTCCAAGTCCTGTGGGGCTCAAGTGGGATAGTGCAGGGGCCAGTGGACGGGAGGCCTGACTGGCATCTACAGACAGGGCTGCTACCACAAGACTATGACAGCAAGGAGGGTGTTACCATCTTTTTTTTTTTTTTTTTTGAGGGGAGGCAGTTAAAATGCAAGGTTTAGTGCCCAACCAAGTAGAAGCTGAGACTGCCCTAGCATAGATCAAGCAGAGATCAGATATTCATTATTTGGAAAGATTAAGATCACTTGACTGTTCCTTCCTTTTTAAAAATAAATCAATACAGATCCGATTTCCCAGGGATTAATGCAGGGCTCAGCGCTCCTCACCCTCAGCCAACCAGTCACACCCACACTCCCCATACAGAGCTGAGTGTGAGAGGAACAAGGAGGAGGAACAGAATTATGTAGGTAAAGGGCAATTCCACAAACATGTAAAATGTTTATGAGTTTAATTTTTGCTGCTTCATATTCATGAGCTCCCTTAAGGACTGAGGGATCGTCACCTGCTAATGTTTATTAACCCCCTGTATTGTTCCGGGCAAAGATACTTGCTTAACCCTTAGAAGATGGTTCTTGCTTTTACTACTCATTGAATATTTTTATTTTCTGAAGAGGTATGTTTCCCAACCTAAGAATTAGCCACAAGGTCCCTTGTCCCTATGTACCAATGGAATTGCTACGAATGAAAGGGATAATATTCTTTTAAAATTTTATCTGGCAATGTTTTCTGGAATGCCTCTTGCTTCGAGGGGCTAGTAGTGATAATAATGGTCGTTACCTGAGATCTGGACACTTTATTGAGTGCTTTATACATTTAATCTCCACTTTAACTCCTACTCTACACAGGAAACTGAGTCCTAGTGATAAGGAACCTGCTTGGGGTCACACAGCCTGGAGGTGATCTGCGTTTGCCTTCAGGCTGTCTCCAGCGAACTGGTGGCAGCTGGCGGTTCCTTCTCTCAATCACCCTGGCACTCTCTTCCCATTGTGCCTCGTGCATTCTTTGTGCTCCAGGGCCTGTGGAATCATTTTGTTAGGGAAAGCGTGTGTGATTGTTGTAGACCAGCGTGTGTACAGGTCTCTCATGACTGGAGACAGGTTTGGCAAAATACACTCCAGCAGTGACTTGTTCCTGCCATGCACTGATAAGCAGTCTGCTTAATTTAGATAAGCAGTATCTATGTCCCTTTGGGCTGGGATTTAACTCAGTTGGTAGAGCGCTGCGCTGCAGTCTCTAAGGTCCTGAGTTCAGTTCCCAGCACTGCAAAAATGGGAGAAAGGCCTGGCAATCCACTCCCAAGGCAATCCCGAAACAGTCAGCCATTGAAAACCCTATGAGGGTCACTATGAGTCGGATACAGATTCGACGGCACCTAACAACAATAACAATGTCCCTTTACCCTCCCAGGGCCTGGAGAGGACTGGCAGGGTGACCTGGCTTTTCCAGTGCCAAATGGAAGTACAGGGAAGAGAAGAGAATGCCTGTCACCTGGCCTTGTCCCAGCAGCGCCCAGTGACTAGAGTGGCCTCTGCACTGGCTGCCTGTGGGAGGGCCTAGGAACCTCAACATCACACAGGCTCCCAGCTGCAGGGAGCTCCCTGGTGCTCTTGTGGCTAGGGCCACACAGAGGGTCTTGGTGGATTTGCTGCCTGCAGCTTCAGAGAGATGATTTAAAATCTCCCTAAGGATTACGTGAAGCAGAAGGAGGCATTTGGGTTCTAGTTTTTGTCCCTGTTTTGCCCATGTTGTTGTTGTTGTTAGGTGTCGTCGAGTCAGTATCCGGCTCATAGCGACCCTCTGTACAACAGAAGAAACACTATTGTCAGTGCTTCTGTGCTGTTCATAGGGTTTTCAATGGCAGATTGATTTTTGGGAGGGGGTTGCCAGGTCCTTCTCCCAAGCCTACAGCTTCTGGTGTTCCCAGGCGGTCTCCCATCCAGGTACTAACCAGGCCCGACCCTGCTTAGCTTCTGAGATCTGATGGGATTGGATGCCACAGGGCTATGGCTGCAGACTTTTTGCCCATGGCTTTTCCCTTTAGAAGAAAAGGCATTCCTGGGGGCCAGAAAGTGAGAAATGGTGTTCTTCGGCCTCATACATCTGGCTCACCCTCCGTGCTCCTCACTGCATTCATACCCTAGGAAAGGGAGGATGAAAGGACAGTGGGGCCTCTCTTTTCTTCATACATGGGAGGATGACTGACCCCCTCAGGAAGCTTGGCAGCCTCCAGCTAACCAGGGCCAGGTGAGGTCACATCCAGCTCTGGTGCTTCTTCTTCCTCTGGTGCTGTGGAGGAGTCACCGAGTGCATGCCAGCCCTTGGGACATACTGCACTCAGCTGTGCAGTGCAGGAGAAAGCCATTCACATCAGGGGTTCCTTCCTGGTCACTTGCTGCTCAAGCCCAACTCCCAGATATTTCTTGTCCAATATATCCATGGCTGACATAGCTCCCGCCTTTGTTCATATTCCCTTTGGTCGTCCAGCTTCCTCTGTTCATGAGCAGACTCAGAAGCAGCTGAAGAAGAAAAATATGCCATTCTAGATCAGATCTTATCTGGGGAAGACAGAGGAGCTCTGTGCCCTGGTCTCTTGCCTTGGGCCAGTGCTGAGCCCTTTCTCTCTACTCATCTGTCCTGTGATGCCGGCAGTCCTGGCTGCTTTAAGTTCACTGTGGCTCCTACTTGGCCTGAGACCATCCTGAGCACAATGTGAAAGGTGGAGTTTGAGCTGGGCATGGTGGGCACACCTGCCATCCCAACACTCAAGAGGGTGAAGCAGGAGGATCAGGAGTTTGAGGCCAGCCTGGACTGCAAGGAAAAGGGAAAATAAAATAAGTAGTGTCTGGGGAGTGGGGGTCAAACCTAAGCCCCTGGGTGAGCAGAAGTTGGTATCCTTCCATCTTCTCTCCACCTGACCTTGGACAGTTGGCCTCCCTCCAGTCTTCCTGCTCCCCGGGCACTCTGAGGTTTGAGTGGGCTGTGGATAGCTTTTCACCATTGCTGTGGGGGAGGCTGATGTGGAGAGATGAGGGGTCCTTGGAGAGATGGGCCTCGTGGGCAGTGACTGGGTTAATAGGGAGTAGATCTTGTGGGACCTGTGTCAGTTTGCACAAGAGGACTGACAACAGAGAGCAAAGCCCCGTGTTGCCACATGCTCTCTTCTGCAGTGTCTGCCCATGGGATGCTGCCCATAGAGCCCTCACCAGAAGCAAGACCCATGGAGACACCTGACCTCGGGGCCACATGATCATCTCGGGGTCACCTGATCTTGGCCTTCCAACCTCTGACAGTGTGAACCACTTTTTTTCACAAATTTCCCAGCTTCAGGTATTATGTGATAGCAATGGAAAATTGTCTGGTGAAGGCCTTCCTTCAACACGTCTAATGTGGAATTTTCCCTTCTGCCTACCTTTGTTGACTGTGGGGAGCAGAGAATGTAGCTATCCTGAGATGTCACTGTGCAGCAAGGACACACAGGGTGGGCCATGTGCTCTGGCACTTGTACCGTCTGCTTCCAGCATCTCAGGAGTTACCTCTTACCTCCAACCTCAGGGTCAGTCTCCTTTCCTCACTGGCCTCTTTTCCCCTGTGTCCCTCTTTCTGCCTCTGGCACTCTGTCCATCTATCCCTCCATCTGGGGTGACTGGAATGCTCCTTGAGATGCTACATAAAAGCTCAGTGCTAGGTCTGGTGACTCTGAAGAAGGTTTTCTCCCCTTCTAAGCTTACTGACACACAGGACAGAGGGTGGTGGGTGGTACAGTGACCGGCAGCCTAAAGAGATGAGTCCTGAACCAGAGCAATCTCTCTGTCCTACTGTTTCTGATTATGAAATTTCCTTCCTGTTAACTCTGTAGTCTTGTTTCTCTTAGAATTAAACAGTCAAAATCTGATATGAGGGAAATTCCATCAGGGCTGTATATTCTTCTCTCTGGCCCTGTTGTTGTTATTGTGGTTGTTGTTAGGTGCCATGGAGTCAGTATCACACTCATAGCAACCCTATGTACAACAGGTGAAACACTATTATCAGTGCTTCTCCGTGGTTCATTGGGTTTACAATGGCGGATTGATTTTTGGGAGTGGGTTGCCAGGTCCTTCTCCCAAGCTTACAGCATCTGGTATTCCCAGGCGGTCTCCCATCCATGTACCAACCAGGCCCGACCCTGCTTAGCTTCCGAGATCTGACAGGGTAGGATGCCACAGTGGTACAACTATAGGCCCTGTGGCCCTGAGTAATCCAAAATTAACTTATAATAACAGATTCCTATTAAAGGAAGGCACTTTTCACAGAAAAGCAAAGAGAATTTTGGGTGCAAAGTTCCATTGAGAGACTTTGAATAAAACCCCACCAAGGAGGAAGTGGGAAAGAGAACGCTCTTCTGGCACCGGCCTTGCCAGCCACCACTGCTG